>JAAXCT010001147.1:0-228514 GCA_012490785.1 Eragrostis nindensis | reverse complement strand
TACAGTGAACTGAACCCCACTGCCTGCTGATCGAACGCGTTCGTTCGTAACCACAGAAAATTGCTTCTCTTGACGTGACTTGATCAGAGGCGAGTAAACTCTATTGTCCACTGGCCACGCTGTGCGCTTCTCCGAAGGTGCGGTTGGGCTCCATTTGTTAACTACCAGCAACTTGTACCAAACTCTGCCAGACAAGCATACAGTGATGCTTTACACACGGTTCATCTAATCTATGGATTCATGGTAACCTTGCTCTTTCGGTTGTTTTTTCATAACGAACACATTCACAGGTGTGCTTCTTGAGATAGTTGCAATCATGTCCATGGCTCCCTTTGCTGGTTCTCACCGATTTCAGCAAGCTAGTACTGACTTGGGTGTATCAACAGAGAGTAGGAACGCAAGCACCTATGTGAAGATTCTTAATTTAAAGTAAAATTGATGTGAACACGCAAGTCAACAATCATTCCCCCTCCAAAATTTTCATATAACGTTCATCATGAGATTAAGTATGGTATTTGCTGCATCTCGATCTCTTAGGTGACAATACACACACAAAAAAAGGAAACCGATTCTGTGTTTTCAATATACCCTACATTCTTTATGACGAAGATGTGCTTTCTTTAGTAAGCGTGGATTCTTTCTGTAACCACCTCAAAAGTTAATAAGAATCATTCAGATTTGAACTCTTTTATAGTTGACTCGATTCTTTTCAAATAAAATTCACTAAAATAGTTCAAACCTAACTAGAATTTGAATTTTCAAAACTAAAAGACCATGCTCAAGTGTCTGATTTTCTATTTATTTCATTTGATGGTTTTCTGGTGTTTGAACCCCTCGAGTAACTTGAAAAAAATGCTAGTTTTGAACGAAGAATCTGTTGAGAACATATTCGAAGTGATTATAAAACTTTCCAATGCACAAATATTTTTCATTTAGCAAAACATTGAAAGAAAACACTTACAAATGAGTCAATGAATACCTTCTCAGGGCAGTTTGAATTAATGGGACAGTTTAATTTTAATGATAGTGATAGTGGGGTACAAATTAGAGCCAAGAGATGTGGCTTGGATGGAGGTTGCCAACAGTGTACGTGCAGTAACAGAGGTTTTGATTGCAAGTAGGTTCTCATGCACTCAAGCACAAAGCGGGCCACACAAGGAGCAATAGGGACCAAAATACGATTGTTGGCGTATGCATGCATAATACAAAATGTGAAGTCAGAGGGGGCGTGTGCCCCCCCCCCCCCCCCCCCCCCCCCCAAGTCCACCAAACACTGGTTATGAACAAAGACGTCTATCTGTTGACGTATTTGTTGAGAACATCTACTGGTTATTGTAATTTTTTTCTGATGCGTATTTGTTTGTTATGGACACAACTATTTTTCATCATGCAGAAGAAACATGGAAGGAAAACACTCACAGGAAGGGCATAAGGTCATTTTGAGAACCATTTTTTGTATGAAACTGACAATTCCATATTTCCAAACTGTCATAGTGTATTTTCAGACAATCCAATATGCAAATGATTCATTACACTGATCTTTAGCGTAGGTCAAACACTGACGTTTGGTCGTGACGTTATTTGTACTTTGACGGATGACGTCAGCAGTTTTGACAGGTTCAGATGATTGCGATGCAACTCATTATCATCACACCGGTCGCGTGCGGAAGCTAACCCAAATCACAGTGCGCACATGCACGATTCACGTGGAAGCAATCAATCGACAAGTTGAGATGCAGATGCCAAGTGAAAGCTTATGAATCTGAAGTGGCAACCAATTGAAACAGCAAAGACGACACTTCTCTTTATTTGCAGAAGTCGATTAATAATTATCTGTGCTTACAAAAAAAAAATTGACTATTGCAAAATCGATCTCATCTGTCTCAACTAATAACAATTTACATGATGGGGCAGTTGCTTTGCTCCTCGCACACGACCAACGGCGGCGGCGGCGGGTGGTGGTGGTAGTAGCCGTTGGGGTAGTAGTAGTAGTACGGCTGCTGGTGCACGACGACCTTGGCCTCCTCCGGCTTCTTCTCCTCCGGTTTCTTCTTCCGGCTTCTTCTCCTTCACTTCCTCCACCTGCAGGATCTCGGCGTGGCCGAGCTTCCTGCGCAGGCAGCTGACGAGGCAGACCGTGTCGAAGCCGTCGACGACACCTCCAGCCGGTCCTTGGCGTCGCCGATGATGCCCACGGAGATCACTCCTGCGTTGGAGAACACGTACGACGTATCGCGCAATGTCAGAACCAGTACTGTGCAATGTGGAGCACGGAATTAGCAGCACAGCCACAGACACAGAAGGAGAAAAACAAGGACATGAAGGGCATATGCGTACCGTGAGATCTGGCGGCGAGCGCCATGGCCTTGGACCGGCACTTCTCGCACGGCATGCTCGCCTTGATCACGATCTTTTGCTGGAAAAAGAAACGACGAAGAGAAAGGGTCAGTTTCAGAATTCTCAAGGTGAGGATGAAAGTGAAACAGAGGGCTCTGAATTCTGAATGAAGGAGCAGACAGAGAACTATCCCGTCCTTGTGCTTAGTTACCTTCATTTCCTTCCTGCCCCTGGTTTGTTCAGCTGACGAGGAGATGGGGAAAGTTTATATCAATGGATCAGTCGACTCGACGGAGGCAATTGGTAGGGGAACTGATCGATCGCCCGCCCCTTTCTTGTGAGGAGGTTGCAATTTGCAAAGGCCGCAGCTCTTATATATACAGATGGCGAGGGACTGTGAGTGAAGCGAGCGCCACCTCGTGCTTAACGCGTTCTTGGAGTCTTGCGTTAGTAAACGGCTTGTCTTGACTAGATCCGAGGCGAGAAAACTCGTCTATTGCCCACTGGCCACGCTGTGCGCTTCTACGAAGGAGCGGCTTGCTTGCTTATCTCGCAGCTAATTAAGCTTACCAAACTGACACAACACAAGGGTCCAAAAGAAGAAAATTAATAAATTACCGGCACAAACAGAAGCAGCCACTACGTGCGCAATGCATGCAGGCACCCCGTTTAACTGATCATGGGTTCATGGTAATCTTGCTCTCTCGGTTGCTTTGTCCACAGAGCGCATTTCCTCCTGGTGTGCTTTTGTGGCAGTTGTTGGATCATGAGCCTCCGACTCCTTTAACCGAACTAATTTCCCCTCCAGGTTAGCTGAAACCGAGTGCGTCTACAGAGATAGGAACGCATGCGACTAAAGGTGCTGAAATTGGTGTGAACGTGCGAGTCAACTGCAAGTCTTTCCTCCAAAACTTTCGTTTAGTAGTCGCCAATTAATTCTGATTACATATAGGACGATTATGACTCGATGTTTTTCAATGTCCCGTATTTGATTTTATTTGCCCCTTCATTCTTTGTGACGATGACGTGCTGCTTGTCATTTGTCAAGCGTAATTCTCGCTGACTCCTGTTTTAGTCTTGACACCTACCCTCAAAACACCTTCAATACAATCGTACTGTTTCTTAAATCAGCAAGACGGTCCCCATAATTGCACTGCTAGTATGTCAATACTGGTCATTAGTCAATACCCGCTGTCGCATCTGGGCTTCTCTTTCGTTACATTCTCACACTGAAGGATGGTTTGAACTCATCTCTTTTCCTTCTTGTTTACAGTCAGATTTATTTTCATCATTTTCTTTTTTATTTGTTTCGCATAACGATATTAAGGATCGAAAGATTATTGAAATTGCAACTTTTAACTCTTAATTAAATGCATGCCGGGTGAGACAAACTGATGCACCCTTTTCATCAAAAAAAATTATGCATAATTTCAGAGTAGAGTATATAGTTTTTTTTTGCTAGCACTTGTCTTATTCTTTTAATTAGTGGCAACTTTGTTTCTAAACATGTATAAAGATATTTATTATGTACTGGGGTTTTTGGGCGATATTTGGGCGATTGGATCAACATCCATGATTGAAAACAGTGACTGAGATTTAGCAAAATCTTAGTCACCTGAGAAGGAGACATCTCCTAATCGTTTTCGCTTGAAATAAAGTAGAAATGTTGTCTGTCTTAACGCCATCGATTAAAAACTGATGCGAGAGTACATAGATAATTTATGTTTCTTCTGTTATCAGTGCAATATTTTTTAGGTTTTGAGAGCTCCTTGAGATGCTGAGACCCGCAGCCTTGTTTAGAATGCAGAAATTTTCAATGTTTCCAAACCATGTAATACTCAAGTGTAACTTTTGTGAACTTCTCTCTTTTCTTCTTAATAAAAAGGTAGTGCTCCTGCCTAGTTTTTTTTAAAAAAAAAATTCCATGTTTCCTGTAAAAATTGAAATGTGACGTTGCATAGCAAACTTTCTTACCTTCACATATCTCATAGTTTCTTCTGAATGAACAAATAATAATAATAAGTCTCTCACACATCTCATTAGTTTCTTCTGAAATACATGATACATGGACTGACGCGGTGGCTGAAGAGAACCACCGTGCCTACAATACAAGAATCAAGTGCCAACTAACTAATCATCCGTCAAGAAGGCCGTCTTCACGAAAATAGTGTTCACCACCACTGCGGCGGCAGGTGGTAGTGGTAGTAACCGGGGTGGTAGTAGTACGGCAGGAGCTTGGGCTCTTCCGGCTTCTTCTCCTCCGGCTTCTTGTCCTTCACTTCCTCCACCTGCAGGATCTCGGCGTGGCCGATCTTCTTGCGCAGGCACTTGACGAGGCAGACGGTGTCGACGCCGTCGCCGACCACCTCCAGCCGGTCTCTGCCGTCGCCGGTGACCCCCATCGAGCTCACCCCTGCATCAAACAATCATCACGTCCGCGTCAGCGCCGGCGACCAACGCGCAACACGGCATGTAGAATTAACCGACCCGTGAATGCGTACCGTCTGCTCTGGCGACGAGCGCCATGGCCTTGGACCGGCTCTTCTCGCACGACATGCTCACCCTGATCACGATCTTTTGCTGCAACAATCAAAGCGATCAACACGCGTCAGAGTTTCAGAGCAAATATCGATAAACAGAGGAAAGGATCGGAAATTCAGGCGGATGCAGCCCAGTTACCTTGGTCATCGCGAGCTGCTGATCTAGGAGAAACCGGAGGCGGAGTTGCGATAATGGAGGCGAACTGGATATACCCCCCGATGGCTAATGGTTGTTCTGGTGAGAGCTGCCTTGTGAAGAGGTAGCCACGCTCGAGGCACGTATATATATGCACGGCTGGAGCAGAGAACTTAACGCCGTCGATCCTTCGTGGCAGGTGACTAGCTCCCAGGCGAACCTGACTGGTAGGATTACTTAACTAACGAACGCGTTCGATCGCTCGGGCAGCTCCGATCAATCGATTTCCGACCGAGTAGAGGGAGCTGCTTCATTAACAAAGACGACTACTTGACTTTGACGAGATGATCCGAACTGAGCCAATTCTCCGAAGCCGCGGATGACACACTGCAAGATAGGAGTATATCGGTGTGACCGTGCCGTGGCGCTGCTTTGGGATGAGCGGGCTGGCCCGTCTGAACTTGAATTGTGAATTCTTTCGATCAAAACAGGACATCGATGGAGATCCATGGTGCTGTTTCACTGGTTCGTGTTCGTTAGATGCATGATCGGCCTAGGCGCAGACGCCACATATGATCTAGGCACAATACAGATGACCCGAGCGTGAATCAAGTATCAGATGTGGTTATCATTTGAGCTGTAAACTGGTGACCCCAGTTCTGGCGTCAGTTCGGGTGGATCCTGTAAAACTCTATTTGACCTTCAATACAGATACAGGTCGTGCAAAGTCTTTTTCTAAAAAGAAAAAAAAAGTACAGCTTCTTCCATAGCAGAAGGTGCTTAGTCTGAACACACGTGAGTCAACGAATGGTCTCACTCTCACCTCACCGAAAAGGCGGAAAAGAATGAAAAGCTGGTACACTAATGTAGTACGTACGTCCCTTTCTCTCGTACATTCCGTGTATATACATGCATAAAAGGAAGTGTATCTTCGTTTCATTACTTTGCATTAACCTGTCGTCATTCTTGTTCCTTTCACCAGTTTATTAAGCAACTGATTTGCGTCACAGGTTGGCACCTGGCACCATCAGACAAGACCGGCTTGGACCGTCGTCCTTGGACTAGTCAGTGCGGTTCAACGTTGCCGCCGGGCGAGGGGCACCTACTGTACTGACCAAAGGTGTGGATACTCTTGCAAGGCTAGGTGCTGAGTTAGAAAAAAAACGGCCTAGATACTCGGAGAGTTGATTTGGCAGATGACAGAGAGCTGTCAAAATTTGAGTTTATTATGCATGCAAATAAATACCAACGTGTTCTATTTTGACAATGACAGGGGTGGGTAACTTAAAAATATATTACTGTATGTAATTTGTGCTATTTTCAATAACGCGCGAGTGTGGCGTTTAGAAACAGATTATAGGAGTACTTTGAGCTAATTTTGCATAATGGAGATGTGACTATCTTTTTGTCGTACCCCATTTCTGGAGCACTAGCGCTTACCGTATCAGTCCCTGGATCAGACGCTGATACGACTTATACAGAATGACATCACAGTCTCATACCCTTTTTATAATATTACCAAGTCTCATACAAGCCCTTTTTATTATACCAAAGGTCTTACAACAAAAGCCAGCGGCCTGACCACAAGAACAGACACACACGCGACTAGCTGTCACAGCAGCAGATAGACTACTACTCCAGCGGAAGACGAACGGACCACCACTCCAACAGGCAGACTTGCGTGCAGGCTGAACCCTAATCTTCACCTCCATCAGCTCTAACTAACTCCGGCTCATCTTCTGAACGATTGAAGCAAGAGTGAGTACTTAAGGTACTTAGCAAGCCTAACACGAGGGGTACGTTATGCAAGGGGTTTATCAAAGGACAGGCTGAGGTTTATCACAACAAGGCGTGAAAGCCAAGTTTATGCAAGGTGTTTTGAAAACAAAGCAGTTCGCAATCTAATCAAGTATCTGCAGAGATTAGTGGGGTTGAGCGGCCCCTGGCGGAGTTACTGTCTATCCCGCCAGTGCCTCAACTTTTATTACTAGCCGACAACCAGCACACACGCTCCAAACCGGTGTATTCCGAAAACACGTCAAGAATAACTCACACAGAAAAGTCTAATCATAGTGTGGCCAATGCTTTCGCGTTGTCCAATACCGCGGAACACGGCTATCCGGATAGATTCATAATCTCGGCCGAGGGTGCACAAATTTCCCCACATGGTGGTCCAGTCCTCCCTATCGTCGTAGTTTGGACTGTCCCACTAAAGGTTCCGTACCTACTTGGTACCACCACGGCATCCCCCATGGACATCACCAGGGGCTTCACAATCAATAAGATGGCCAGATTCACAAATGCCGGATCTCGAACACCCACCAACGAACGAGTCTTCTCCTGGATTCCGTTGCAATCTCCTGCCTCCGGGGGGTACCGGGTGAGTACTAGTAGGGTGTGGTTCCAATCCCATGCCCATTCATGGCTTGTGGCTGCGCGTAAGGTGCTAGGCAAAGGCGACACAAGAACCGGTTCTTATACGACCGAACCAGGCATCTTCAATAGCCAATCCTCACGAGGAAGGGCGTCCCAGAGATAGCCTCCCCACTGAGGACTACCTCGCCTGATCCCGTCAAAACATTCCCCACTAGGGTTGCACTTATCATTAAACCACCCACTTTTCATATTTACCACACACCACCAAGATACATGCATTTTACACGAAAATCATGTGAGCAAGATTAATTAAACACATGGTGAAAGTCCCAAGCGGCAAGCATTCCAACAGTTCATTAAATAAATTTAATGATGTTGGTTCCTATGGTTAACAAGGATTCAGGATATAATCAAATCAAGGAAGGCAATCAAATATTGCATAGGACCTTTTAGCATTTAAATTCATTTAAATACCATGCAGTTTATTTGTAAGCAGCTCTAATTAGGATAATTTCATAAACATGGGATCAATATGATCAAAGGGAGTTAGAGTTGCCTTCACCAAAACCTTCTTCTTCTATGTCCTCGTAATCCGGATCTTCGGGCTCTTCTTCAAAAGCTTGATTGTCCAACGATAAAAGAAATAAATCTATCGTTTAACAAACAAATAAACAAGCAATAAATCAGATAAAATCCAAATAAAACCGGAGGGAAGTTGATTTTGGTGGCACTGGATAGAATAGAATTTTAGATGAATTTTGGCGCAAGATTCGCCAAAATTGGAGTTAGAACGAGAAAGATATTGATTTTTGAAGTAAAAGAAAGGAAATTAATTAGGTTTAAGCTAAACAATTAAGCTTAGCCACAATCCTAATTAATCTGGATCAAACAAGGGTTGGAAAATGATTAGAAAGGAATATATGATTTTTGGGAATTTTCTGGGAATTTTCTCATATTGGAAATGTGCTCGAAAAAGATTTCTGTGTACGAATCTGGGTGCGCGTAGCATTTTTGTGTGTGTCTGTGAGGCTGACTTGTGGGCCACCGGGGCCAAGGGTGCTGGGCGGCACTGTTTTGTGGACTCGGTCCATGAGTGTGGTGGACCGAGCGTGTGTGTGCGTGGTTGCACGGTGCGCCGGGTCTGCCACGTGTGCGGGTGACCCGGTCGTCGCGGGCCCAAGCGTCGAGGTGGCAGCCACGTTGGACGCCGGCGCAGCACAGTCAGATCGCGGCGGTGGAGGGGCGCTCGCGGCGGGCGTCGCCGGAAACCACGCCGGAGGCTGCTGCAGTGGCCGGAACAGGGTGCGGAAAGCAGCTGCGGACTCTACGTGCGACGGCGGACCCGAGAGTGCTACGTGTTGACGCGCAGGAGGGTTAGGACGACGGCGCGAGCTCGCCGGAGTACGGCGGCGCTCGGGCGTGCGAGGGGAAAACGAGGTACGCGCGCGAGCGCGTGTTTGAACGGGTGCGGACGTGCGCGTGAGCGGGGAAGCTGCGTGTGGCCTTGGCCAGGCCGGGGAGAGTTCCACGACGGCCGGAGACGGAGAAGGGGAGGGGCGGAGCGGTGGTGCTCGTCGCGGGCAGGTTTCGGGTGTGCGCGGAGGGAGAAAAGAGGGTGCAGGTGAGAGCGGAGGGAGTGTGGATGCTCACCGTGAGCTCAAGCCGAGCGGAAGTGGCCGTGAGCTCGACGTTGGCGGCGAGGGAAGGTCGCCGGAACCCTAGCCTAAGAGAGGGAGAGGGAAATTGGAGCTCGGGAGGGAAGAAGGGAAGGAGTAGCTCGTGTGCGCGGCTTAGGAAGAAGGAGGGGGAGCTCGTCTCCTTTTATGGACCATCCATGGCGGTGCTTCGCCGGATTCTTGGTGGGCGCGCCAAGGAAGAGGGGAAGGCGGCTCGGTTGACTTGACGGGGCGGGCAAGAAAGGGGAAGGCGGTGCGCTACGCGCGTTCTTCACGTGCTTCCCTGGTGCGTGGATGGGACAGAGGCGGAGGAGGAGACCGGGAGGAATGGGCGCGGCTGGAAATTTCGTCGGTGGCGTCCGGAGGAGGACGACGATGGGGTGGGGCCCACTTGGCAGTGAGACAAGGAGGGAGGAGAGGAGATGGGCTGCTGCTGGGCCGAGACGGGCCGGTGCGGAGGAGAAAGGAAAATGAGGGAAAAAGAGAAAGGAGGCTGGGCCGGCTGAGGTTTCGGCCCGGAACAAATTTTGGAGGAGGAAAAGATTCAAACATTTCTGGAATTCAAATTTGAAGGAATTTCGAATTCGAACAAAAGCAAAAGTCAAACAAACACTCAAAAATAAAGATAATAAACTCCAGAAATGCATATGATGGGTTTTGTGCTTGTTTTCAAAATGAAAAATTTTAAAATTGAGGTGGTTTGGCTTACTTTAATCACACACTTCATTTTAATTTCTTCTAAATTCGAAAAAAATTCAAATTTTTAGTGAATTTTCAACATGGGCAAGAATTTGGGGTGTGACACTTTTCAAGCATGCAATTTGATAGCTAGACGTTTTGCTAGATCTAAGATTTTTTTTTTCTCCAATGAATTATTCTGTTGGGTACCGTTCCAAAGTTATGAATTGAAAAACTGCCAAAGAAAGTGGCATTCAAGCTGGATGTGCCCCTGGTTTTGCCGCTAGATTATTTGCCCCCTTAATGATGGAAAAACTTTCATTCACCCAAATCCGCTTACGAGATCAGCCCAACAATCAACAAAGCTATTGCTTCCACACTCCTGGGCTCCAAGCATCAAAGAGCATATGTTATCTGATGAACTCAAAGAAGCGAATCAATTAAAGATCTTTTAATAATTAAGCAGCTTTTGCTATTATTTACAAGCCGAAAAGGACATGTGCAATGGTCATGAAAAATTCCGATATGTTTCTTGTTTGACTATGATGTAGGATAGTGTAGGCTGTAAATGAGCCATGCCATAAAATTGCTACTCAAACTAACAACGATGTCTCCAAAGAGTACGTACACTTAATTTTTTTTTTGCGACAAATAATTTTATTGATATTAAAGCATATTACATCTTCGAGCTACACGAGCAACTCAAACAACGCCAACTCCATTGATGGATTTTATCCTCCTCTTCTAAGTTCCAATATTTTTTTCACATGTAAAAGGAGAGTTTCTTTGAGTTCCATGCATAGCAAAATCTGTGTCGACTAGTTTCACATGATGGAGCAGCCGGTTGCCGGCTCCTGGTCCTGGCAGACAACATACGGCGGCATCGGCCCGGGGTGGCAGTAGCAAGGGTAACCGGGGCAGCTGCAATGGGGCGGCTTCTCCCCTTTCTTCTTCTTCTCCTCCTCCTCTTTCTTCTTCTCCTCCTCTTTCTTCTTCTTCTCCTCCTCCTCTTTCTTCTTGTCCTTTACTTCCTCCACCAGCAGTATCTCGACGTGGCCGAACTCCTTCTTGCCGCGCAGGCAGCAGACCAGGCTGACAGCGTCGACGCCCTCGCCGACCACCTCCAGCCGGTCCTTGCCGTCGCCGGTGACCGTCATCGAGCTCACCCCTGCATACCCATGTAGCAGGATGTCACACACAGGACAGGAGTTTACATAGAAATTCATATCGTGTGAGCTAAGCCGCCCGGACACGTTTGAGCCAGCGCTGTGTGTGTGACGAACGGACGATTGCATACATACCGGAGACTCTGGAGACCAGCGCCATGGCTTTGGCCCGGCTCTTGTCGCTCGGCATGCTCACCCTGATCACGATCTTTTTCTGCGCGAGGCAACAGGTAACGAGACCAATCCATCAGTCCAACTATTTACCGAGTGTGTGCATGCTAAAAATTAACATCGCAGAAACAAAGTTGGCGAGACGACGCGACGCGTGCAAGATCGAGCAAAAACGAAGGAAGCAAAGGGGATCGCTTGAGATCGCTGTATAGCTATATATACGTACCTTCTCCATCGTCGGGCGCAGCCGGTTTGCGTACAGAGATTGAGGCTGCCTACTCCGGTCGGCGCGCAGTTGAGGACACTGTTGCGCTGCCCCCGGCTGCCGGTGCAGCGAATTAATGGACTACCAAGAATGGCCGGGCTGTGTGTGTGTATATATATATCTTGTGAACGGAGCTGAATACGCTTGCAGCAGGTATATACGCACGTACGTACCCTGTCGCACAGCAGCAGAGCTGTCTCTCGAGACTGATCAGTAGACTAGTCGTGGAAAATTAAAGAGACAGTCGTCATACGTAAGTAAGATAAGAACACGTACGTTCATGTGGCAGCCAATAAGTTCCAAGTAAACTTCGGAGTACTCACTATAGGACACCACACTCATTCCATGAAGAAAACGACCTGATGCGACAAGCCGTGTGTCGGAGACGATGGAGCCAAATGTTGTGTTTTCCAACTTGCCTCTTCTCCGAAGGCAGGACCGCGCGCGGGAGAACTTTCAAAGTCGTCGAGCAGTGTCGCGCTGATCGACGGACGATGTACTACTGGTTAACGACCTCGTGCGCTTCAACTGTTTTATGGATGGGATTATTATTCACCTTCCCCCTTTTTGCGCTACAATAAAATGGCTCGAAAATAATGGTTGTGCATATCTACTAGGACTATGTCATTTTCAGCAGCTGAAGCAACTGTGTCATTGGTGGCGAAAGGGCTCGTAGCCTAGTGGTTACGAGAGCCTCAGTAATACCTCAGTTCCTAGGCTCGACTCCCTCTGGAAGCGAATTTTTCAGGATTTAACGGCATTGTGTTTTTAGTGGTATGCAACGCTCCCGTCGACAGCGAGACGTAAGTGGTGACTTCGTCAATCTCGATGATTTGCCGACTCAGTCTTCGAAAATGCTTATAGAGGTAGGCTTTACGTGCATGTGTCCATAGGGATGAGAATGCGTGCGTTGTGAGTGTCTGAGTTATGCTATGTAATCAAAAAAAAATTGTGTCATTGGTCAATCGTCATCGTCAATGTGGGTCCGTGGGGCAGTCCGGGTTAGATGCTGAATTGTGTAGATCAGAAACTTGGCGAGCACGCGGGCCATGCTAAAAATCAAACCTAGGCCGGTCCCACGGTGATGACAGCCGCATGTTAGTTATTTTAATATGATTGAAATGGAGAATAAATAAAGTAAATAATATAGGATTCCAAGGATTAGTACCATTAAAATATTTTCATATGTTTCATTCATTTTAGTTATTTGTTGGATAATTTCAACCATAGCATTCAAATGTATTTTTAAATTTGACATCTCTATAAACAAGTTCACCAAATATAGATCATGCGCAGAGAGAGAGAACAATGACAACCCTGAAAAAACATAGTCTACCCCACAATAAAAAAGTTTTTTTTAGTAGTACTTCACACTTTTGTCATGCCTAGCATGCATATGAAAGCAACAATTTATATGCACGGTCTTATTCATCATTGATGTCCCAAAATGCACCTAAACCCATAATGATTATTGTGCATGTAGATAAATGCATAGTAAATAACCGCATGCATGTATAACCTCAACACGGATGAGGTCGTGTTGGTTAACATTGACGTGCCCCGATGATCCTCACGTATGACTGTTATGTCTACGGTAACTTGAATCGATCATCGTGTGCATCTATAGTTATGACAATAGTGATAGGGACTCTTAATGACATCATCGTGTGCTATGGTTATGACAATAGTGATAGGGACTCTTAATGACATCAATGCACCAAGGGAACCTAGTTATAAAGTTGAGTGAGGGCGCACCATCATGAGATGCAAAGCGAGTGGGGGCATATGCCTCTCTCTCTCATGCACAGACGTATTTTTCAGTTCTGTGCAAAGCCCCTCTGGGCGCCGGGTTTATCTCTACTACCTTATTCAAGCATCACTGAGTGTTCCGAGTAGAAGCACGGGAACCAAAATCTCATCATAAAGTGCTCTTTCTCTCTCTTTTTCTCTCTCTCCCCCCTCCCTCTCTCTCTCTCAAAAAACCTTCTCGATGCATAACAAAAACACACTCACAATGATAGACTGGTCTACATCACTCGCCTTCCTAGCAAGTTTCTACGGTAGATACTCCTTTATTTGTTGTGGTCGATTTACTAAGTTTTGAGGCCTCTACGGACAATGATGGGTCATTGCACCCTCAAATAAGTTGATCATCCATCATGTCACCCCAAACAAACTCCACACCACTCTCATTGGAGGTCCACAAAACTTGTCAAGCCCTATGTTGTTTTAGTCACCATGCCATCGGTTCAGACGGGTGAGCTTCTTTGGTTGCTCTTCACACAAGCTAGAACATTCTGAGTTTATGTACATGATTAATGTGATGATTTGCAGTCTTTATGGGTACAACTAAGAGTTTGTTTTGTTGGTCAAATATTAAGATAATAAATTTGTCGTGAGAAGTCTGAGCGTTCAATTAATGTATGGTTATTTCTTTATCTATCCAATTTTCCAAGACAAATGATGTATATATATTTTTTAAAAAAAAAAGTACATATGCAGACACTCATAAACTCAATAGCAGATCCAGACATCGCCTCTTTGAACACATGCACGCAACTCCAATAGCGCATCCGAACAACATGTTGTACAAAATACGCATTCTATTTATGTTTAAATTTGTCACACAAAGGAGAGCGCCGGAATGCGATGGTCTCTTTATCTTTACTTTTTTTCCAAAGAAAAATTTGGCATATCTTTAATATTACATCCAAACAAACTATGCTATACAAAATCTGACCATATATATCATGGTTTTTCATAGTACCAAGCACAAAGAAAACACATACGAATCCATTCCAAAGCACACATTTGCCCTTTGTTCACCGCCACTGCCACCACCACGGTTCCTGTGGGTTGTGGTGGTGGTAGTAGTAACCGGGGTACCAGTACTCAATTTTGGGCTCTTCTGGCTTCTTTTCGTCCGGCTTCTTGTCCTTCACTTCCTCCACCTGCAGGATGCTGGCGTGGCCGATCTTCTTGCGCAGGCACTGGACGAGGTAGACGGTGTCGATGCCTTCACCGACCACCTCCAGCCGGTCCCTGCCGTCGCCTGTGACCCCCATCGAGCTCACCCTGCACGAAACCATCACGTTCGCGTCAGCACACAACACAGTAGAATTAATCGACCCGTGAATCCAAGCGCGATGAAGAACACGTACCGTTCGCTCTGGCGACGAGCTCCATGGCCTTGGACCGGCTCTTCTCGCTCGGCATGCTCACCTGGATCACGATCTTTTGCTGCGACACAACAAACGACAAAGCGAAACAGAAGATCAGGGTCACGAAACAGAGGAACTATACAAGGAGCGGAAACGAAAGCCGTTGTTGTTGCCTAGTTTACCTTCATCGCGTGCTGCTGAATTTTACGCGCTCCGACACAGGAGATACCGGAGAAAGAACTGCGATGGGTAGTGGCTTTGTCTGAAGAATGGGTTGCTGCTCTGACCGATTGTGCTTTGCAACCAAGAGCTGCCTTGTGAAGAAGCTCTGCTATGCCCGTGGCTCCTATATATAAGAGGCAATGGAGCAGAGTGCTGGTGAAGCTGGAGGCCAGAGAACCAGGCGACTGCACGTAATTAAGAACGTTCGTAGCTGGTGGTAAGCTAAAGCACGCCCAGTTCACACGTTCTCTCAGATTGGTTGGACCGGTTCTCATCGAAAGGGGCTCCATTGAACATACAAAATGACTTGACCAGACGAGACCCGAGCTTCTACTATTCTAGTGTACCACCCGGATATCAAGGTTTTCCTTCGGAGAATCCGCGGGCTGTAGCGACGCGGATCGGGTCGATGGCAGAGTCACCGTAGAATTGTCAGAGTTCCCCGCTAGTTCACCTTCATCCGTCAGGTGACCAAGTCGTCGGATTCACCGCACACAACTTTTTTCTCTCTCTCTCTCGAACATTTCACAGCACACATCCTAGGTGTGTGCCGCTGGTTGTGTTGTACTACTACTAAGGTGCCTGTATATACTGGTTAAGAAGGAATCACACCGTAGGATTGATCTCGATAGCCTGATATATCATTGATGGATCCATCTCGTATAATAAGATTATTTTAACAAAGGAAAAATTACGGTTGGTTCCGTTCGATCTGTTCTTTTCAGCGACGAAAGCAACTGCCATTTCTTCAGTCGTTGGCCGGGCCCATGGGACAAGTCAAGCTTAGACCTTTCTTGGACTACCGGCAGGTGTAGTGTAGTCACCAGTCAGCGGCTCAGCGCATTTGCCTAACGAACTCGGTCATAGCCTGCGAACGCGGGATCGATCGTTCTTCGGAGAAACACAAGTACTGTGACTGGTGCAAGTGGTCCAGGTAGAAGTACCAATCACTGTAGTAGTATAGGAAGATGCCACTTCGCCAACTGGTGACTCGTGAGAACGAGACAGGATTCCGGTTCAGTTCTGCCGCATCAGCTGAGCTCGTCACGGCAAAATCGGAACCTCACCGTACCGTACGTACGTCCTTGTGGATCGCATCGATTGTTACAGAAATTTAGCCCACCGTGCGCACCGGGCAAACACTCCCCAAGTCCGTGCAATCTGACAATATTTCATAGCTATGTTCTAGGTTCGTTCATACAACTTCAAGTTTCAGAACAAGTTTAAACGAGGGCGATATGTAGCCCTCCGCCCTCGTTGTATTTGGCTTCAGAACATACGGTGTATATTTTTCTATACTTTTCGTTCAAAAAAAACATGGATTAATATTTTCCTGGTGCGCTGTCCAGAACCTATTGACCTCGTATGTTTCTTTCTTCTATTTTTCCTTTTCCTTTTTTTTTTGGTTGCGTGGGGACTTCATAACTTTTTAGTGAACGGAAGTTCAGTACATCTACTGAAACAGAATGAGAGAATCATTTACATGGCATTGCCTCAATCTAATAGGCAATAGCCCCTACTGACACTGCTAACAGATGTTTCTTCTCGGTGGCATCATCGACAGAAAGCACGTGCAGGATCTAACTCAACCAAAGATATGCAATGGCGGGCTCTTGACAGGACAGGCCATTTCTCGGTTCATCAATCTTGCCACTAGAGTCAACTTTCAGTCAACGATATGAGGATGTCCTACAGTTTTACAGTCTACTTACATTCACCAGAAGTCTCCACAGGAACAAGAGCCTCCACTGAAGTGATGGAACCTGTTGGAATCTCGGACCACAATCTCTCTTTCAAATAGCTTGGATACAAGCTTGGTGAACTCGTGGCAGTCACCACACACCCTGAGGTTCTTGGCTATCCTCAGAGGTGTGCCTGGACGAGTGCTGATCAGGCCAAATGCTATTGCGAGCCTCTCGCTGTGTTTATGCAACAAGTCTATCTTCTCTTCTTCGCTAACATCATGAAGAACAAACCTTGTGTCCTCAACGTACCCGCCTTCTTTCTTCAGTTTTTCTGTAATTTCAGCAAGCTTGAGATGGATTGGCTGCGAGTCTCTATGAGAGTGATCTCTGGCAGTGAAAGTGTGGACATTATTTCCAATCTCAATCCAGCTGCATGCAGGATCTTTTCTCAACCCCCGTTCTGCCATCCTGGTTCTAACATCCCTGACATTATTCCACTCGCCCATATCAGCGAAAACATTTGATACAAGGATATAATCGCCTGCGTTGTCTGGTTCCAGCTCAAGAAGCTTAGTGGCTGCAACTGCAGCAAGCTCGTGGTTCTTGTGGACACGACATGCCCCAAGTAGCGCACACCACACTACAGATTTTGGTTCCATAGGCATAGTCTGGATGAACTTGTAAGCCTCCTCAGTCCGTCCTGAGCGGCCAAGAATATCAACCACACAAGCGTAGTGGTCCTGCCATGGTTCTAACCTGTACTTGTTCATCATCATATCCAGATAATATTTACCCTCATCAACAAGCTTAGAATGGCTACAAGCATGGAGCAGAGCAAGAAAAGAGACATGATCAGGAGCTAGACCGGTATGTAGCATTCTCTCAAAAAGGTCTATGGCTCGCTTTCCATGTCCATGCGTCCCTGTAGCATTAATCATCGCCGTCCAAAGAACCACATCTTTATATTCCGTCCCATCAAATACTCTTGTGGCGTATTTCATGCTTCCACAACCTGAATACATGTCCACCAGGGAACTAACCACAGGACCTTCCATAGGAAAACTCCTCCTGATAAGAAAGCCATGAACTTGTTTTCCCTTTGTCAAGGTTGACAAACCAGCAATAGCCACCAGAATACTTACAAGTGCTACATAATCAGGTTGAATATTTGACTTTTGCATCTCAGCAAATAAGGAAACAGCTTCATTTAACAGCCCGTTATTGGTACAGCAGTTTATCATACTAGTCCAGGTAACAATGTTCTTGTTCTGTACCCTCTGAAATATATTTAGTGAATGGGAAACCTCTCCGCACTCCCCATATATATCTATCATTCTATTCTTCAGAATTAAATCAAGCAAACCATTTCTAATAGCAAAAGAATGCACTTGCTTTAGTAGAGAGAGGCTTTTCAAACCACTGCATGCATCTAAAATGCTTCCGATCATCATAGCGTCCACCTTAATTCCTTGTTTTTGTACTTCCCTGAACAATTCTACAGCTTCAAAATGCCGAGAACTCTGAGCATAACAAGCAAGGATCGTTGTCCAAGATATGTGGTCTTTAATCCTCATACTGTCAAATACGCGCGCAGAGCACTCTATGGATTGACACTTTATGTACATGTCCATCAATGTGTTCCCAACCTGCAAATCAGCATGAAGCTTCTGCTTTATGGCATATGCATGAATCTCTTTCCCATTGTTTAGCCTACCCAAATGCCCCAATGCTGAGGACAAGCTTACAATACAGGCAGGATCAGGCTGAAAACCATGTCGAAGCATTTCACCAAAAAAATCAATGGCCTCAGCATATAAACCGTTCTGGACGTAGCAGGAGAGCATTGAGTTCCATGATATGTAGTCCTTCTCATCAATCTGACGGAATACTCTGAGTGCACTATCCACCCGGCCACATTTCGCATACATGACTAGCAAGGCATTGCATTGGATACTAAGCTCGGTGCCACATTTCAGAAGTGCTCCATGTAACTCCCTTCCCAGATGCAGCAGAGCAAGCTCCGCACAAATTTGTAGCACCCCCACGGCCGTGTAAGAGTTCATACCGAATCCGGCACTCTGCATACCTCGGAACAAGCCCAGGGCCTCAAGGATCCTCCCGTTCTGAACGCAACCCGTGATCACCGAGTTCCAGGACGCCACATCTCTCCCGTCTTGCAGCCACTCGAACACCCGAAGCGCTGAATCCAGCATGTCGCACTTGGCATACATCCCGATGAGCGCGTTGGCGACAAGGGTGCCCCTGTCAAGCCCGGTCTTCACCGCCAGACCATGCACCTCGCGCCCGCAGCGGCCGTCCCCATCCGCCCCGCAGGCCTTGAGCACGGACGCCAGCGTGCACCCGTCGGGCGCCACCCCCTGCGCCTCCGACGCCCGCATAGCCCGGTAAACACGAACGGCGTCGCCAGCGCTCCCGGACGACAGGTACGCCCCGACGAGGGCGTTCCAGGAGAAGACGGTCCGCGCGGGCATTCCGTCGAACAGGCGGCGCGCGTCCTCCACGCGCCCGCACCGGCCGTACATGAACACCAGCTTGGTGGCAAGGAACCCGTCATCGTCTTCTTCCAAAGAGCCCGTGGCCACCGCGTGCGCGTGGACCTGCCTGCCCTCTTGCGCCGCCCTCCTGGCAGCGACGAGGTCGAGCACCCACCCGTAGTGTTCCCGAGGAGGGGACCGACGCCGCCCATGCGCCCCGGAGGTGAGCAGATGGAAGGCATCCCGCAGGTTGCCTTCCTTGCACAGCCGCTTCAGGGAGATGGAGATGGGGACGGGAGCCGAGGTGGAAGGTGGACTAAGCGGAGGGGGGCGGCAAGGGATCGGCGGGAAGGAGAGTGCAGCGGTGGCCATGGCGGTGGCGGGCCTGGAGGCCCCGGGAAGGCGGACGCTCATGCCATATCCAATCCTCTTCTTCAGCAAGCCAGCAGGTGAAGAGGATTGGATATGGCTTCTGTGAGGCCTGAAGTGACGGCCCATTCTGATACTTGGGCCATTCATGTGTGTCGTAGTTTCATCAAATGCCAAGGACGGCAAACTAACTAAAATTCATGTGTGTCGTAGTTTGTTTGCTGTTTCTAGCTTTTTTTGGGAAGCAGCTCCTCTGCAGTACTGCCCTCTGCAGTCGGGTGGCTGCATGTGGGCCTCGCCCGCGCGCGACCCCGCACGGCAGCGAGAGCACCCGACTGCAGAGGATCTCAATCCTTTTTTGCTCCTTGTTGTCTTCTTGAGGAGGAGCGGCGGAGGAGGAGTGTCGGTGGTGGTGGCTGCCGGGCTCCGTGCAGCCGCGTTCCGGAGGAGATGCGGAGGCGGATGCGGCCGGTCTCCAGCGGAGGCCGCGCGTGATGCGGGAGCGTCGGTCGGGTGCCCGCGGGGTGGGCGCGGCTGGTGTGCGCGTGGATGACCGAGCGGCGCAAAGGCCGCCACGCCGTGCAGATGCGTTCCGCTGCCGGGCCCTTGGTCGCCGCCAAGTCTAAGGTTCGTCCGCCCTCGATCTCCGTCCGCATGGTGGTTTCCCCTCCTGGCCCCGTCCCCAGTGGCCTTGCCTGTCCACGGTGGACTCGGAGTCCGGGCTGCTCGTCCCGGATTTGGAGCTGGTGGCCGTGGTGGCGAGCCAGATCTGGGGCGCGCGGGGGAAGACAACAAGTGAGATTTTTGTGCCGCCGGTGAGCTTGCTGCTGGTGCCTTGGTTCGGCGGTTTCGTCGGCGGTGAGGTGATGTCGGCAGGATCGGCGGCGGCTGGGTTTACCAATGCTGGTTTCAGATCAGCGGCGGGTTAGTGTCCTGAGCGCGTCGGAGTAGCGGCGACGACGGCGCGATCGTTGGAATAAAATCTCCCGAGCTTCCGCCGTCTCGACGACGTCCTTCTCTCCGGTGTCGCCGTTGAGCTTGTGGAGTAGAGGAGAGTTTTTTGTTTCTTCGGTACCTCTCACACGTGGTGACACAAAGGGAGTGCGACGTCCCTCGTCGCGCATCAGGGCCTGATGGTTCTGATGATCTTTCAATGGACGTGTTTTGTTTATCTGGTATAGATGTAGGGGTGTTCGTGTGCGTTGGGTGCGTTGGCGTGAGTTGGCGTATCTACGTGTACGAATAGATACTACATTATATTCAGTTTTGAGAGGTTCAAAAAAAAATGCCAAGGACGGCATCAAATTTGTAAAAAGACGTTTTTGCTATGAGAAAAATCAGTTAGGCCTCCTTTGGAACGCAGAAATTTCACAGGAATTACACAGGAAACAGTTCAATTTCACAGAAAAAACGTAGAAAAAGAAAAATTTTCCTCTAATCCAAACGAGCCCTTAGAAAGCTCCCCCTTTCTCCCAAAAAAAAAAGGTTAGAGAGCTCCCACACTGTTCCCTAAAACAAAAAAAAAAATCCCATATCATGTATACAGTGCTCCCCCACCGTTCCCTAAAAAGAAAAAAAAATGCCGTACCAGCGTAGGTCGCCAGTTCATGTATACAGAAATGATTCGTCTAGAAAAATGTATACAAAAATTTTTTTTAAGTATTGTGCTGCTAGTCATCCCATAAGAAGGTGCCCCAACTCAATTCACATGCATAAAGCAACGCAACTTTAGAAGACCCTCACAACTCATAAGAATCAGAAAGAGAAACAGAAAAGGTGCTCCAACTCAATTCACATGCATAAAACAACGCAACTTTAGAAGACCCTCACAACTCATAAGAAATGATTCGTCTAGAAAGGATGTAATCAAACAAGCACACAACTCGCTTGTGTGATCACAGTGCCAGTGTAAAGTAGTAACCAATTAAAACATGTTTTTCAAAACGCACATACAGCAGATAGTGTATTCAGAACAGAACAATACTGCATATAAGTATTTTACAGCCTTATCATTTGTAATTACATGTTCAGTAGCATTAAAAGAAAAAGGAAATGCAAGCCACCCTATTCTGAAACTCAAGCTCCATATACAACGCAACAACAAAACGCGTTGCGTAGTGGCACTTATTCATTATGAAGGTGATCAAGGCATAAAACTGGAACGGATCTCCAAACATGGCTGCCTTGGCCAAGTAGCTTGCAAAGACACCTGGCAAACCTCATCTCAGAAGTCAGAAATGAATACTACGTGGCCAAGTAGCTTGCATAAGAACATACAGTGTGGATTGCTTCATGACTCATGAGTCAGCGCTTTGTCCACCTTTTTGTGCAACATCACTAAGTAGATCCTTGAGTTCACCCTTCTGAAGCAAATTATGAAGAAATCAGTCACTAGTTAATATTATACATCAAATGCACTACAAACAAAGTAAAATAAGTAGCCAACTTGCCTGGTGCATGCTTAATATGATATCAGATCCCCCAACAAACTCTCCTTTGATAAAAATTTGTGGAAATGTAGGCCAGTTACTGCAATAACAAAATGAAATTAGCAGTGGAATTGACAAAGAAAAAAAATCTGTGAGCGATAATCAATGTATTAGTTTCACATGTGGTAGACAATAATTCAACTGAGCAAAAAGGAGCATCAGAATGATGAGTAGAGCATCTCCAGCAGGGCCCCTAAACAGGGGCCCTATCTTATATTTACATGCCCAGAGCAAAAATCTGTCTCCAGCAGGGCTCTTAAAAGGGATCTTATTTTGTTCAGGCCCCCAAATCAACCCTCCCACCCCTTTGTTTTCATGCCCACCCTTCAGGCCCTCAAAAGCCAGCTGTCGTGGGGCTCATGCCAATTCCTCCCTCCCGCGCACTCCCTCCTTCCCGCGAGCTCTTTCCCGCGCCGCCGCCTCCGTTGCCCGTCGCCACTCTTCGCCGAGATTCGACGCTGCTGCCGGTCCGAGGCTCCGCATCACCCCCCACACCGTCTCCTCGTCGCCGGTGAGTCCCCGCCCTTCCCCTTCCTCTTTTTTTGGCTCAGATCTGAGCTCCGCCGTCATGTGCGCGCCCGACAAGCTCCGCCGCCATGCGCGCCGAACGAGCGAGCTCTGACGCCTCGGCCGCGCGCCAGCCCCTGCCGTGCGCTCGCCCCGTCTGCGCTGGCTGTGCCTGCCCCGGACACGCGCCCCGCCCCTGCCGCGCGCTCGCCCTGGTCCCGGACGCGCGCCCGCCCCGGACGCGCGCTCGCCCTGGCCGCGGTGCCCGTGCACGTCCGGGATGCACGCCTGCCCTGGCTGCGATGGTTGTGCCTGACTGCCTGCCCAGGACCGCAGGACGCGAGCTGCTGCTACTGCGTGCGATGCTGTGCGCTGCTGCTGTGCGTGCCATGCTGCCTGCTTGCTCGCACGGCTGTGCGCGATGCTGTTGCTTGCTACTGCTGATGCATACTGCTTGGATTGTTCACTACTGTTGCTTGGATTGTTCCCTACTTGTTTGGACTGTTCACTGCTATTGTATGGTTGTTCACTGCATGCTAGTACCTTTCGATTGTTCACTAGGACTAGAAATTGTGCTTTGATTTGATTGAAATAGTGTGCATTGATAAATAATTGTTTGTCAATTGCCTGGCCTGGCCTGTGTGGCTGCTTGGAGTTGTCCATGTATAGCTTGTAGATTGTTAAACTGATCGAATCGATTTTCATTTGTTTGATTGCTACTGCTGGCCTGTATGGTTGTGTGCTGCTGCTAAACAGGGGCTTGCTAAATTAGTTGCTACTTGGTTTGATTGAACCGTGGCCTACATACTGGTTGCCTGCTACTATCTACTGCTTGCTAAATCATGTTAATTTACTGCAGGTTGCTATGGCGTCCTATGTGAACATGATGTCGGAAGAGACCGACGTAGAGACATTAGAGATGTCGCCGCAGGCTGCACAAGCTGTGAGGAAGAGGACAATTAACTACTCTCACAAAGAAGACATTCAGCTGTGCATGTCTTGGGACACCATCACCAATGATCCCATCACGGGAAATGAGCAACCAGGCAAGACATATTGGAAGAGGATTCATGATCACTATCATGAGAACCGGTCATTTGTTTCGGATAGGTCACAAAACTCTCTTGAGCATCGGTGGGGAACCATTCAAAGGGAGTGTATCAAGTACCAAGGATGCTTTGAAGACATCGAGCGTCTTCATCCAAGTGGCGTTCCACACCAAGAGCATGTAAGTGTTCATTGATATGTGCTCAATGTTGGCTGTTCTGGGGGTTTGTGACTTGAATTTTGCTATATTTTGTAGGTTCTTGAGGCTGATGCTCTCTACTCTAATGGTTCACAAGGTAACAAGAGCTTTCCTTTCAACCATTGTTGGCTCAAGATTCGGCATTCCCCAAAGTTTCTTGCTCTAATGCCGAACAAGAGACCGACCAAGGGCTGATGTAGGTGATGACTTGGGGGAGATGCAACACCCGATTCCTCAATGCCACCTCCCCAAAGAGACCCATGGGTCGGAAACAAGCAAAGGAGAAAGAGAAGAAAGGTGTACAACCAAGTCCTTACAAAGAGGCCATTTCAGATTTGGTGTTGGGAAAAAGATAATGAGTTCAAGAGACAGAGGTGGACTGAAACCAAGATGCTTGAGCAGCAAAAGCTCTTGATGGAGCAAGAACGTTTGAAGTGGGAGAAAGAAAAAGAGTTGATGTTGTGTGACGTCTCCCAAATGGATCCCGATACTAAGATGTGGGTGTTGGCACAAAGGTCCCAAATAGCTGCTGCAGCGGTGGCCGCTCTCAACAATGTTGGTACTAGTGGTGGCTTCGGTGGAGGGAGTGGTAGCAATGTAGGTGAGTTCGGTGGAAGGGATGGCAGTTTTAGTTCCATTTGATCGGTTTCATTGGTGGTGCTTCGTTGTATGTCGATCATGAGTTGTGCTTGGTTGAACTATTCCTATTTGCATGACATTGGAGATAATTTATGTGTTTTGTAAATTTTAAATTTGAATTTGAACTATGTTATTTTAATTTGTTGGTTTGAATGTGGCTGAATTCTATGTATTAGAAATATTTATGATTGAATTATGTGGTGAAACATGAAGAAGAACATGTGGAATGTAGGGAAAAGGGAAGAAAAATGAATAAGGGCTCTGTTTTAAAGGCCCCTGCTGGAGTGGACAGCTGTTTGAGAGCCCCCTGAAATACATGCCAGCTCTTATATGGCATTTTAAGGGCCCTGTTTTACATGCCCTGCTGGAGATGCTCTAACATGCCAAGCCACATGTTGTAAATATAAGGCAAAAAACAGTTGATACCAAAACGTTTTGCATAGAGGATAATCTAAATCAAATTTCATGGGCTCAAAAGTAAATGTCAACCTGGTATGTAACTCAATTTGTTGCTGGTATCATTTTTGCAACAACAAAAAAAAAGGTTAAAGCCAGTTCCTCTTTTTGAGGTCAAATTAGGAGGAGTAAAAGACAAGCTACATCGATCAAGATCGTCTTCCTTTCTGGGACACAAGCATGAGCACACTGCCATCTAAAATCACATCATATAGGAGGCAATAGAAACTTACGTGTGAGCTTTAACGGCCTCTTTGAGCTTGAGATCCCCAAGAATATCTCTAGAACTGATAGGTACACCTGCAATCAAAGAAATAGCTTAACAATTTAGGAGGCACCGCTGATTATTGAATAGAATTAAACAAATCAGTACCGAACTAATTGGGGGCAACCTACCATATTGTTGGAGAACCTTAACTGCCAGTGCACTGAACCCACACATTGGAGACTCGGGAAAACCCTTCATGTAGATCAAGATTGGATTCTCCTTGATATCCTGCTCGAATAATTTGTTGTTTCCAGGGAAGAAATGGTAGACAAAACAATATAGTTATAACATGCTTTGCTCCAAAATTCTGAAATACCATTGATATATGTAAATACCTGAGCAACAATATCATGCAAGGACGTGTCAGAAGTTTTGCTCTTTGGCGCGAAATCTTGATGTGTATCAGGATCGGCAGCAATGCGAGCTGCAGCTGGGTCCACGTTTGCATTAGGATCACTACCATGTCCTGATGAGTAGTACATAAACTGCTGGAAAGCTGGTCGCGACACAGCCTGCTCTTTCAGTGACCATGCAAACAAGGATTCACAAAAAATTAAAATGGGCAAACAGATTACTTCGGAAGCGAAAACCAAATAAATACTACTTAAACAGCAAATACAACATGCACAGAAATATGAGCTGATACCCCATGTCGCACATTTGCAGAAGAAAAAATAACTCTACAAACTGGCTGCTTCCTAATCACATAGTTTTAAATCAAAAATTGACAAACGCACACACATATAGTGCTGGTATAAAAGTTCAAGGTGTTACAATTTTTCAAAATATATGAAAAGAGATCTCGAATGTATTGACCAGGGAATGCATGTAATAAGTTCCCATGATTTCCTAGACAGTAAACGGTAGACAGTCGGTCGACCACCGTTTAGCGTTTAAATCTGTTTAAACGCCGTTTAAACGCGTTTAAACAGGCTAAACGCCGTTTAAACGCTAAACGGTGGTCACCCGTCTAGCGTTTAGACGCTGTTTAAACGGAGTTTAATTCCGTTTAGGAAAACAAGGATAAGTTCTTGCCCATCGATACAGGCAACACAAATAAATAATAACAGCACAGCTATCACGCATAGAATTATTATTTCAAGAGTAATAATTGCCAACAGAACATTAAAGTGAGCAAAGATATTATTGTTGTTGTAACACTAAAGCTAGAGAAAATAAACACTGGAAATCCGAAAAACTACACACATAGAATTATTCAATCACGCATTCCAACCTCAGATTACAACCAATAATATGGATATTTGAAAAATAAACATATAAGTTATCACTGAGGTGCAAATTAAAACCTCAACATTTACCATTGACAATGCATGTACCAGGTCAAGTTGATCCAGATTCCAAACACCAACTATGATAACAGTACTCCAGAAGTAAATAAGAGGAAAACTAATATCATCACGGCTCAATCAAACAACCTCGTCGTAGAAGCAGTTGAAGAAAAGTACCACAGACGAACAAATACTGCCAACGAAAAGGGATGTCAGACTCAGAGCCTTACCGCGGTGGTCGGCGCGCGGCACGACCTCACGAGCCCTCTGACGAGGGCGGTCGACGCCAACCTGTTCATGGTAACCTGAAACGGCAGATGCGTGATTTAGTAGGGCTCTATCAAACGGACCGAGAAATGAACCGCAAATTGAAATCGAATCTCACTGGTACAAACACAACAAATCCAAGCAAGCTAGGCCTAGGGTTTCCTCCTTACCAGCAAAGTGGGAGCCAATTGAGATTCCGGATCGACCTCGGCTCAGTGCCGACGAACGAAAGGTGAGAGGACGGCCACACCACCACCACAACAGAGGAACTCCGTCGAGGCGGCGCGCTTCGCTCCCTTCGGCCTCGGTGGAAGGACGACGCGTGCGTGCGTGCGTGCTCGTCGGGGGCGGAGAGCGTTCGGTGAATGGGCTGGGCCTCCACGGAGACTGGACCGGCTGGTGTTATTTTCGCTCGAGCACTTTTGGGCTTGGGCCTCTTTACGGAGCAGTTTCCGGAGAATATTACGTGCACGACGCTCCCGCTCGCGGTTAATCCGTGTCATTACGCGTAACCGCACAATCTCACGTTCCGTGACGCTGTTTACGTGGCGGTTCGCCGGCTTTGTTTAGGCCGCGGCCGGTGAGGTGTCCCCGTGACGCGGCGGCGCCTCGGCTTCTGGAAGCTCTCCCCCGAACGCGACACACGTCCGCCTAGTTAAACCCCCACCTCCTCCGTTTCGGTCGTGCCACCAGTCCACCGATAGAGCCTCTCGCTCGCCGACACATGGACCCCACCGCCCCCAACTCCGCCGGCGCCAACCACGCCGGCGACGCCACCGGGCCGACCAACACCACGGTGACTCTCCCGCCGCTCACCCTCCGCGACGTGCCGCGCCTCCCCGCCGCGCTGGCCGCCTCCGCGGCGCCGGTCGCCACCAACCCCATCTCCCGCCACCCCAACTTCGACCCGCCGTCCACCTTCTACATCTCCCCGGGGGACGTCTCCCTCCGCCACGCCTTCTTCGACCTCGCCGCCGCAGCGCCGTCCCCGCTCATCGCCTACCGCCGCGCGGGCCCGCGGGAGGGCCTCGGCGTCGATCCGGCCCGCGCGCGCGCCGCGCTCGTCACCTGCGGCGGCCTCTGCCCGGGCCTCAACACCGTGCTCCGGGAGCTCGTCGTCGGGCTCCAGGAGCTCTACGGCGTCCGCGACGTATTCGGCGTCGCGGCAGGGTACCGTGGGTTCTACGGCGCCGACGAGGACCACATCAGGCTCGACCCCGCCGCCGTCGACGACTGGCATAAGAAGGGCGGCACCGTGCTCAAGACGACGCGGGGTGGCTTCGATCTCAACAAGATCGTCGACGGCATCGTCGCGCGCGGATATACGCAGGTGAGAGCGTCACCAGGAATGTTGTGAGATTTACTGACCATTTCTGGGTACTACAAACATGCTCTAAGATGGAATTAGTTACACTTGTGCTAATCTGTTTACAATTCACGCCCCTGGATCCCTTGAGATTGGTAGGCTAAGCTATCATGAATATTAGCAGTCCACTGGTTTTACAGGTAAAACTTTGAAATGGAACAGAAGTGGTCCTGTTAGTTCTAGACTTCAGAGTTCAGGTTGGCTAAAAAATAAGAACTCTCAAAGAGAATGTAGAACAAGTAGGGTTTGCATTGTTGAACCGTTATTCTCAAGAGGACGATCAAGCAGCATTGGTTCAGCATTCCATTTAATTTCGTCCCCTTCTTACATCTGTTTAGTGTTCTTGCAAATGTCTGGGCTTTCTATTAAATTGCTGATCACATTCCTACTCTTTCATTTACTGAAGATATACGCAATTGGTGGGGATGGTACCATGAGAGGAGCTGTGGCGATCTTTCAAGAGTTCAAACGCCGTGGTTTGAACATATCCATCACTGGGATCCCCAAAACTGTGGACAATGACATCGGCATCATAGACAGGTCATTTGGTTTCCAAACTGCGGTGGAGATCGCTCAGCAAGCAATCGACGCAGCTCATGTCGAGGCCATCAGTGCCGTGAATGGTATAGGCCTTGTCAAACTCATGGGCAGGAGCACAGGCCACATTGCCCTTCACGCCACTCTGAGCAGCCGTGATGTCGACTGCTGCTTGATCCCGGAGGTCCCTTTCCATTTAGAAGGGAAAGGAGGCCTATTTGAGTTCCTGTATGCAAGGATAAAGAAGAAGGGGCATGCTGTTGTTGTAGTTGCTGAAGGTGCTGGCCAGGAATTGATACCCAGGACCGAGGATCAGAAGCGGGAACAGGACGATTCTGGTAACATTGTTTTTCTGGATGTAGGACCCTTCCTGAAATCTGAGTTCGGTAGATGGTGGAAAAGAGAGCATCCCAATGAACTATTCACTCTCAAATACATCGATCCTACTTACATGATTCGAGCAGTTCCGGCAAATGCTACTGATAACTTGTATTGCACCTTGTTGGCGCATTCAGCCATTCATGGAGTCATGGCTGGTTTTACTGGCTTTGTGCCCGGTCCAATAAATGGGACTTACAGTTACATCCCGCTGGAAGATATTGCTGTGGCCAAGAATCCTGTTGATGTGAATGATCACAAATGGGCATGGGTTAGATCAGTCACAAATCAGCCAGATTTCGTGAAATCTGGAGCATAAGACCTAAAGTTCAGCGGTGTTGCCAAATGGTAAGATGACTCCCCTCCGTGGACATGCATATCCAGATGGTTGTAGTTGTTTGTGAGCAATAAGATGTTAACAGTAGTGCTTTCCAGTTTATACAACATCGCTGAGCGTGTGCAGCAATTGTAGTAGTTGTACATCGTTATCGTGAATAAATGATGTATTGAGATGAAGGGATGTTTATGTATACTCTTGTTAATTGAGATATTGCTGTTGTCCTTAGCCACTGAATGTTATGTAATTCAGATTGTCGTCCGGTGTAACCAGGGGGAGGGGAAAGGATTGTGGCCACAGCACAGACTGGGAAGAGGGGCGTATGAATTGAACAGATCAATACAAAATCTAAATATTCGAATATCGAAATGGCCTATTAGCTCAGTTGGTTAGAGCGTCGTGCTAATAACGCGAAGGTCGCAGGTTCGAGACCTGCATCGGCCAATATAGTTTTTCTTTTTTTTTCTTTACCTGACATTTTGTTCTTGGCGACCAGATCCAGATGGAACAATTGCCTTCTGCAGCTCAGCAGCTGTATGCCGTGTCTGGAATCCTGAACAGGACTTTTTGGACGATCAAATCCGTCCTTTTGCTCTATATTTAGCGAAAGTTATTTTTTTTTTCTCAACGGCAAATGCAAATCCGAAATTCACTAACAATCAGTTCAGAACAGCTGTTTTCAGTATGCTCCGTTTGCTAAAATATCTAATGTTGCTGTCCTTGGATTGCAAAGGCCTTTTGAAGCCCATGAACTCCTTTTTTTCTTGTATAGAATAGCAGTTGAACCAGTGGAGAATTACAGGGTGAAGTGAACCAACCACCTCAAGCAATCGCCATGGACAAAATATATCTACATCATGTACAGCAAATTACAAGTCTCAGCTTCCTCATGCTAGCTACCGGCGAGTGGTCAGTGCCCTCACGTCATGAACTTCCTCTCTGACCGACCGACTATCCACGGATGTCTCTTGCATCTCCCCCTCCTCAAACTGAAACTTCAGTTAAGATCCCGGGGAGATTGGCTCGATTTCTATTGGCAGACCTCTCTGGAACTCCACATATGGGTATGCCATCGGAATGTCATCGCCATCTATTCTCCATCTGCAAGGCGCCAAGTTTTCATGAAACGATTCAGCAACTGTAAGTAATTCTACTACTCCCAAGAAACGATGGCAAGTCCTTTGGCATATTCAGATGTTTGAAAATTAATATGGACCAGATTTGGCAATTTGATAGCACTACTGTGTTCTTTGTCTGCACGGTACTTGGTACAACTCAACTTGCATAGTCTACTCGTCGAAAACTCCATGATGCTATATTTGCACTATCTGTTGCTGTCTGATGCTATGTTACATTTTTGGTTGCAAAAGTACACAAGGATTGATTTTTCGCTGTCCATATCGATAACAAAAGCATAAATAAGACAACCCACTTGTTGTCGTAACCTTCTTGCGGTACTTGTATGACACTGATACTTGCATTGTATTATCTGCTTTCTCGTTCATGTTTGTCTCATCTATTTCCTATTTGACGCAGTTATCATAACTTTACCATTACTAGTACGGACTCATAAAAGCATTGTTCAAGTTTCCTGTTCCCCTATTTAAGACTACACGCACCGCCTTAGTTTTTCATATTGGTTTATTAAATTTCTTTTGATGAGGTAGGCCGGATATTCCTCTGTCTTACCTATAGTTGAGCACGAGGTGATGGAGGAAGAAAGCAGCCTCTATTTTGGCTAGCTCTGATCCTGGGCAGAGCCGAGGGCCGCCACCAAACGGCGTGAACTTCTTGCTTGTCCCTTGGCTTGCGCCCTGGTATCAGATAAGGCGCGCACATGAGTCAAGATATTAACACCATCAAACAATATTTAAGAAAACGGAGCAAAGCCAAGAATGCTGGCTTTGAATGAGAAGAATCATTGTTAGGACCATTGACAACAGGCACTACAGCCTCAGGGAGCTTGCTTGGCATCTGAAGATACCAGAATAGTTGCAAGCAATTATGTCACAGATGGACACTCACTAATTAAAGCTAGCAATTAGTTAGAGTACACACTTTATAGAAGATTCCCTAAAAACCCCAGATAATTAAGCTCCTTTCATAGGTGATCTAACCTTTTAATTGTTTTGTGTCAGTTTTGAACATTATCGCAAAAAGGTGCCTGACTGGTATGAAATGTGAATCATTGGTTCATTACCCTACAGATGGAAAGTACAAAAGTATGAGAGAAAAAGGAAAACAACACACCTCCCATCTGCAAGGCTGAAATTGTTGTGCATTTCCGTGAAGGGAGGGGTTCAGATGAACAGCGCTAAAAACAGGTAGGACCTTCCAACCAGATGGAATCAGATACTCTGCAACAGAGCAAAAGAAAGAGCCACTTGCTTTTGAGCATCTTGTATCAAAAGCTAGGTATTCTAGGCATAACAATGCTTAATTATCAGGTTTAAAGGTGCGACCACCCCCTCTGCCTGATCCATTATCATGTGATGAGCACAAATGGAATCTGCAACGAAAGCCTCAAAATGCAGGGCTAATCACCCACCTTTGTATCTGACATCTTTGAGAGCTTTCCTGTGGACGAACTTGACAATGTTGCCGCATCTCAATGCCTCATTAATAACCTGCGAAGGGAATGAACATAAGCTTTCCTGTTTTGTAGTTTAAAAAAAATGGCCTTGTCAAAATTCCACATATAGGCAAGGGACGCACATACAACACAGGTAGCCTGAATATCAACAAATCTCGTTTATGAAGTTTCACCATACTTGTACAGCTTGATCGTAGCAGAAAAAAAAATGTGCCCGGATTATTATAAATCCTACAGCACGTACTGAATGATCAGCAGGCTTACCTGTTGGGTATATTCCATCTTCTTGTAGTCTTCAGAAGTCAGGCACTCCTCCTTTCCTTTGTTGGATCTTATGCTGTCATGCTCCCTCTGCATGCAAGGCATGTTCATACATAGTTTAGTGGCGGCCACCAGCCTAGCTAAGCTACCAATCACAGTGAAAAAGCATGCGTATTACCTTCACCAGGTCCAGATCTTCAGCCGACTGCCCAAGGAAATAGACAACCATGGAGATCAACAGCGAGGTGGTCTCGTATCCTCCCAGCAGGGAGTCCAGCACGAAGCTCACTTTCTCCTCGTCAGAGAGCTCATTGGTCGACAGCAGCACGTCAAGGAAATCGCCCTTGTTGCTGCAGCCAGCACTCCTCCTCTCCTCAATGATGCCCTTCACGGTGCTTGATATCCTCTCCCTGGCCTGTGAGTGTGTGAGTGAGGAGTGGCAGACAAGAGATCAACCGCTGTTATTATGGCCTTAATTAAGACATCTTTAATGTGAGCATAGTAGTAATACGATGTGCTGACGAATTAAGATACGGAAACAATACCTGGACAGCTTTGGCGTAAGGGGTCCCCGGGATGTAGAGAGGGAAGGAGATGAGGCCCTTCATGAAGGCCAGGAAGTCCTCCAGTATCCTGGCAGTGACGGGTTCCTCTGGTGACAGCCCCAGCACCTGCTTCACTATCACACTGAATGCGAACTGTGCTTCACAAGCGAGGAGAACACCACCACGTACGGTTCCGATGAAAAAACAAAAACAAGGGAAAAAAACAACCCTGGTAAGTCAAAGCCTCCTTTATGGGGAAGAAAAGATTCATGCACCGAGTAACAACAATTAATATGACGATGCATGTTGGAGTAGGTACTGTATGCAGAGTTTTTTCTTCTACATCGATCTAGTACAGAGATGTTTCAAACTGAAGTACAGTCGCTAACCTTTCTTGCCTCCTCGCAGAAGGCGATGAGGTTGCCGTGGTGGCGCCACGCGCCAACGACGTGCAGCGCGATCTTCTCAATGTCGCCGAGGTAGCTGGGCTTGAGCTTGGTGGAGGTGACGAGGGCGAGGGCGAGGTTCCTGAGGCGCTTGTGGTCCTCGCCCAGGACCACGAGCATGGAGGACTTGCCCAGGATGCCATGGATGGGCCTGGGGTAGCTGCACTGGAACAGCCGCTCCTCGTTCTGCAGGATGAAGTGGTTCAGCTCCTGGTCGCACGACACCACCGTGGGGGTGCAGAACAGGTGGGACTTGAACACCCGCCCATACCTGCGCGCAAATCATCATCATCATCATCACACACCAACAATGCCGAGTCAATAATCAGCTAGCTCCGTTATTCTTTTTCACTCATTCACGGATAGTTAAGCATTAACGCTAGCTAGCCATCACGGCTTTCGGAAGAGAAGAGGTGGTAAGATCGAACATGGATGATAATAAAGCTGCTTAGACAGGACGGCAGCATCGCCTTTCTGTCAGTCACATGAAATAATGACGCGATAGTTAATTGCGGTGTTAGAAGATCTGCTTCCTGCTGTGTGCACTGTGCATGGCGGCGGTGAAAAGGCGACGGGTTAATTACTAGCAGCAGTGACGGTGATTACGTACCTGGAGCAGTGATCCTCCAAGAAGCTGCCCAGCGTGTTGGAGGCGTGAGGCCGGAGGAACCGCAGGGTCTCGCCGATGAGCGGCCACCCGAAGCTGCCCTTGGGGGCCTTGGGATTCAGGAGCAAGGGCAGGAAGTGGCTCAGCACCAGAGCGAGGAGCGAGGCGAGCAGGATGGACAGCGCGAGCTCCCCCACCATCATACCACGCGTCCTGGCAGTTTCATCTCACGAGCATGGATACATGTGTGTATATGAATGCTTCGCTTGCTCAATGCTCTCACAGCTCACCCATGACCCCTTCTCTCTCTCTCTAGAATGGAAGGCGAGGGTGATGCTATATAGTACAGCAGAAGCAAGGCAGCAGGAAGGATCTTGGCAAAGGGAGAGGAGGGAAAGGAGAGCAAAAAAAAAATAAGGCTGCCTTTTGTTTCCCTTGCTTTGGCCTTCCTTTTTAAATTTGTTTATTTAATTTGGTCCTTCTCCTTCACTTGGAGTGCTAGTATAGTCTCTGTTTTTACCGCAGTGAGTTGCTACTATCTCCATGCAGGAGAACAGTACAGTAACATAAGTGTAGCCTTTCCTTCATCAAGAAGGGCAAAGCTAGGACTAGGAGGATGGTCCTGTTGAGAGTAGAGTAGCATCTAGCTATAGGCCGCAGCTGCTTGTGCTGCTCAAGGTGCAGTCAAACACGCAGGTAGAGAGAGAAAAATGTACTATTGGGGGAGTACTTCTACATGCAGCCAAATACAGGTGCATAGGGATTTGGTGCTAAGCTCTGATAAAGAAGGTTAAGCGAATGTGGAGATGGTAATCTCAGGAGGAGGAGCACGTAAGCAGCTGGTAAAAATATCAACGGTGGCTTTACTTTGGAGCCCTGCTTCCTTGCAATGGCGTGTCTTCATCTGATTGGACCCGTCTCCTGGGAAGCATGCAGCGAACTGTTCCTAAGACAGGTTTTCTAAACAAATTTGTCTTTTGCATTACCTTATTCCTCCTGTTTGTCAATCTCACGGTCAAACGACTCCTTGTGCAAATACAATTCCATCAACCTAGGTCAACTTGTACCTCTCCCACTGCAGGTAATCCTTTCTAGGATGGAGAAACAATTGCCAGTAGTTGACTTTGCGACTTCCATCCAAATCACCACTGAGTTTACCTAAGCGTAACCTTATTACATGGTACAAAATAAATACTTCTCAGAGATGCGACATTACCTACTTCAGCTTAATATTTCTGAAAAAGGAAAAACAGAGGGGTCAAGTCTTTTGGTGCCATTGGAACTCCGACAAACACTGTTGCCCGGGCTCCCCACCCTGAGTACCCTACCTGTACTGCCAATTATTAGACCGACTCCCACAATCATCTGCAGTTTTCTGAATCTTGGCTCTAGAGAGCAAAATTTGCGCTCAAAATCAACGCGTGTCTAAATTTGATTGTAAGAAGATCAAACAGCTCTGTCGCTCTGCAAGGCCCAGACGTATTTGTAGCCGGAGGCATATTGCCTCCAAAGTTTTTAAGTACTCCTACATGGAAGAATGCCACCTGTACCTAGGAAAGCGCGCACTTTAAGCCGAAGTTAACCAAAGTCAAACAAAAGTTTCCGTGATTTTCACCGGGCTGTACACTCGCACGAGCACATCCTAGATGTACTTGAAGCACTTGACCCGACGGACACCACGACACGAGCAACTGTGGAGGAAAAAATATTCCTTGATGAGAGAGAAACAAGAGAGAGGTGCTGGTGGGTAGCATATTCAATGAGCCGCACGAGTGGCAGCGGTTGCAGTACAGATAGGTCCACCTTAGCCTCATCGATGGGGGTGCCCACAGCCACAGCAAACGCAGATGTTTATAACTCCCGCATTTACCCTTTTGTTCTCCCACCTCTTTTTGAATTTTATTTTTTGGTTGGTCAGATCTGAGTATCTGACCTCGCCTTTCCATCGATTGGCCCGGTTTTGATCGTGATCTCTTTTGTTTTAGCCAAGAGATGGGGAGCTTCGTCCAAAACAATGGCCGTGTTGTAGGCGTGCAATCTTAAATATTTGGGGTTCAATACTTGTGGTCCTTTTTCTTTTCTCTTTCAGGTAAACGAGAGTTCTGCGGAGTATATTGAATTTCTTTATATTTTGTTGCTTAACGACTCTAAACAGGATGCTCAATTACTTTGAGGTGTTTGGTTGCATGTACATGCTCTTTAGCCTAACTCAGGCGTAGTATTTGCCACATCTTCGGCTTGTTAGCTAAGCAGCTTATTTGAAAAGCTAGTGAGAAGCTTTTTTTTTTGTTTATTTTTATGCGAGAAGCTGTTGCAGGATTTTGGTATTTGACATAACTTATGCTTATTTCTGCTGAGAAGTTGAGAAATAAGCTCTGTCAAAGAAGGCCTCGACCTGTCCAAGCTAGCTAACCAAATAATGCCAACTACATGTAGGATTAGCTAATTCTAGCCAAGTATGAAGATTTTTGTTTGATGTAGACACGTTTTGGGCTGGCATGGTTCGAATTTAGCCTACCTTAATTAAGCAGCTGGTTGACCAACTAGTCAAAAACAAAGCCTTTTCCCCTATCACATCTCCACGTACCTTAATTGGGTCTAAATTAAATTACTCGTACATAAGCGTGATAAACGACCACAACTTTGGTTTGATGCCTCTGCTTTCTTCAGAATTACGACAGACCAAGAAACACCAGGGTAGCTAGACACTGGACCTCTTGATGCTCTCGTTATATCTAAATACAAGAAGCCAACTGATGCCTTTTCGCATAAAGACGAGTTAGTTTATGATATATCGATCTGGAATGTACGCGCTGTTATTCTCCACTTCGCCTGAGTATGGCGGGCGACCTAATTTGCCACGGGGAAAATTATTAGCCTTCGATCATGTCACTTATGTACAGCCGTTTTTCTTTGGCATTTTAATTTAATTTTCTATGGGGCATCGCTATCTGGTGGTCCAGATGGAATTGTTGAGAGCACATATTATCAGACTAGCAAGAGAGTGCTTATTCCTTTCACTTTTGCGTGGCCATTGTCAAATGATAGTTTTGTCCTCTTTTTCTTTTGAAATGCAAATGTTAATTTGTCAATAGCCGGGGTTTTTTTCATGTAAAACGTCAGTGTAGTGCCATTTGACCTTTTAGTCGAATAAATTGATTGTGTCTGTCTCATAAACATGTTGCAGTGCTATTATGCATGCATACTCCTAGCATTTTTTCTAGGAAATTAAAAAAGAAAAACTCGGCTCTGCTCGATCATCTGCTGGACAATGCACGAGGACGGCTGCTAGCTGCTGCATGCCAGCATGCACCGCACACAGATCGGAAACGAACGGACTGCATGTGGTGGCAGCTAGTAAAGCATGCATTTCTGACGATCGAGCTGTGGCCGGCGTAACCCCCAGCTCGTCCTATTCACCGCCCGATGCAGTGCAGATGCCCCCTCGTGCGTGCCTTGTCCTTTTCCTCCGATCCCTGCAGCTTCCGTATCTTCCTATATGGATTTGCAGGTAGCGCCGAGGACCGTCGTCCCGTTCGTTCGCCTTCTGGTGCCGAACGAGCAAGATGTGGATCGCTGATCCTCCGCCAAGCTACTGAAAACGTACTCACGCGTCTGCTAGCTTGTCCTGCCCGTCTGCTAGTGTACTGGATTGTTTTGTGTTACTCGCCAATTAACTACCACCATGCATGTGTGCGGCAGCTAATCGCGTATTAGAACGCATGATTTCGTCGGCGTGTCCGATCTATCCTGCCGACTAATCCCGATGAGTTCTGGTGGGCACCTAGCTTCATCTGCCGCCACATGCTAGCACCCTGTCCTTTTGCAAACGTCGCAGCTTCCTTGAAAGTCGATGTCTATTGGTTTGGTTGTGCCTCCCGGGCAGAAAATGCGTGATCGGGGTTATTAAGTATACGCTCATCGATGGAACGCCAAATAAGTCCGTGTTTGGATCACTGGTTGCAGGTACAGATCACACGATCATGTTCTCTGCTCCCAGGAGTAGGACGCATGCATACATTTCCCATGTTTGGAAACAGAGCGCATGCAGAAAGAGCGTACTCCCTCCGTCCCAGTTTATTTGGTATTCTAGCTCATCCAGTTTTTTCAAAGTAATTATCATTCTCACTTCCCGTTGCACCTTTCTCTCTTCCAATACACCTCTATCTCTATCTCTTTCCTTCTCGTTTTCTGCGCAACTACCTTTACCAATTTTTCTTAATCTCCGTACCGAAAGCTAAAATAATAATTATTTTGAGACAGATGGAGTAATACGACTTTTTTAATCTCCGTACCGAAAGCTAAAACGATAATTATTTTGGGACGGAGTAATACGTACATTTGCAGGAGAAAAGCGAAGAAAAGGCGACGCGGGCCCTGGCTTTGCAGTTTGATGGACGAGCTGAGGAGGCGTCAGGCACCGCACGTCCACAGCTCACCTCGCTCGCCGCTTGCAGCGCGGCGCGAGCCAATCAACCGACGTGAGCGAGCGTGCGGCGAGCAGGGACAGACGTGCGCGCCCCCGAGTTTTCTACTCTCTCTACGAGCACCCGTCCCTGGAGCAGCACCTGGGTTGGCGTGCCGTCTAGTGAGCTCTTCTGCGCGCGCGTCTTTCGAGACGGCACGGGCGGCCTCTGTCCTCTGACCATCTTTCTCATCCGAGGGAGGGAGACAGTGCCCGCGCGCGTGTGCGTGCTGCGACCGTGTCGGGATTCGCACCCATGCGTGCGGTGGCGTTTGACCGGTGACCGCACGAGGGGGCGCATTATTCACTCCCCGTCTCCTCATCTTTTCGGTCGGACCAACAAACAAACGGTGCCAGCCAGGTTTCCCTCGTCACCGTGGGTCCTTGACCACTCAACGTTCCACGGTTCCAGCACCTCTTCACCGACAGGTGGGGGTCATGTATGTAAATGCCTCTGACAAGGTGGGGTCATATTGGCAAATCAGGTGGATTCCCTGTGGTTGCTAGTCAGCCCCGTGAATCAACCCCCGTGTGTGTCTGTTCGAGGAGACCCGGAGCTGCTGTCAATCGCTCAGGGTGTGTGGCATGTGGCATGGATTCTGGCTAGAAGTGCTTGTGCTACGAATTTTTGAACTAGTAGCTTATCAAGGCCTCTTTTGAAATGGAAGATTTCTTTTCCATTCCCGCGAGAATTAAATTATTTTCTATGAAATTTGTGTAAAATTCATGCGTTCTAAACCAGGGCTAAACGTTTCAAAATAAAACATGTCTGAAAGCACTTTTTAGAATTGTATAGAAATCTAAAAATCCTTAAAAACATAGTAGTACTAGAATAGCTTTTCATGACTTATCAATGGGGTATAATTTGGCATTGGTGCCATAAAAAAGCCGTTTTGTCAAACACTTTTCCACCGTTTATGTGCACTCACTTTTTTCACCGTTCCTTAATCCGTGCCTAGAGCTAGAATGACATCTATTTCTAAACGGACGTAGCACTGTAGTAGCTTTTCATGTCTTATTGATGAGGTACAATTTGGCATTGGTGTCGGAAAATAAGCCGTTTTGTCAAACAGTTAAAAAAATGTTTCTTGTGCAAAATATGTTAAGAAGTCTTTTTTAGAAGAAATTATTTTTTTAAAAAAGTTACTACTCCATTTTCTAAAGAAACTACTTTGGTGATAATCAATGCCAAGCACACCTTCTAGCAGTACTGCTGCTAGTACAGGGGGAGTGGTGTACGGGAACATTGTTTCGGGAAGTCTTGGATGTGCCTGATGCCGACTCGCGACGGAGCGTCCGTACGTTATCTTCTTCCATTTCCGGGGGCAAAAGGCGACAACGCCATCGATCTCCATCACTCGTCACACCCGTGCTAGTGCATGGCTGCAATGTGTGCCTCCATATATGTTTTGTTTATCCGCGGCTGCATGCTGATAGCTAGGATGTGTCTGTCCTCGGTTGATTGATCGGCCGGCCACTATGTATGTACTCGGGCCGTCCGATCAGCAGTCAGCAACAACCAACATGGAGCGGAGCCGTGCCCCTAGCTCGATCGCCTTGCCTAGCTTCAAGGCTTCAACCTTGTCCTTTGGTTCTAGCCTGGGTACCAACGTGTTGCGGTACGCGCATTCGATCGGGTACACGTGCGTAGAGCAAAAAAAAATGTTCTACACCTCTTGGCGTGCACGGAACGTATCCCACTCTACGCTAGCTGCACTACCCATGCGTGGCCTAGTTAGATGGATGCGTGAAATGCGCGACGCATGCATGTGCATGGTTGTAACTGCATCCTCCTGTATTAGGAGTAGCGCACTGGACGTAGCTAGAGCTTAGCCATTACGCGTACGTACGTGCATTGCATGTTTGTTCGGGCACACTAGTAGTAGCTGACGATCGAGGGTGGTGCAGTGGCTACCCTGTACAATACACAGTGACACGGATGTGAACCGGGCACCCGACCCGACCCGACCCGACCGCGCATCTCGATCAGGAACGTACGTACTTGCTCCTGGCCTGCACAACAAACGTGTGCAGTGTGCTCTTCTCCATGCCTGAGGCTGCCATATACCGCGTCTCCACATCACTTCGACACTTAATTTCTCCCCGTTTAATTAGAAGCATTACTATTATCATTATTATTTCATTTCATTAATGAACGCGCTATATAGATTAACGATCAAGTATACAAATGAGGAACCTGATCGAGAGTCGGCAATGAGAAAACCTGGTTTCCAATTTGGAACGCCGTACGTGGACGTACGTACTCGTATATATCGTACTTATCGTGATCGACCGACCACGTCCAACAGCTCGCAAGGCTTGACGAAACGGGACCATGCATGTGCGCACACGAGAGAGATCAATCCAGCAAGACGAAAGTCGATGGCTTTCGGTACTCATTTGGCCGATCGAGCCACATGGCTACTACTACGAGCCATATAGCTAGCCGCCTTGTTTGTCTCTATACGTGACAGTACGTAATTAACAACACGCGCGTACTCACCTACACGTGTTGATCCGCAGCATGGACCACGTAGGAGTACACGTTAGTTCGAGAATCCAAGTAGTAGCGAACTTTGGCCTTAGTTGCGTCCGTGTATGATTTTTCAACACAGAGGACGCACGCGCAGACGCGCTGGCTATAGCTGATGGATCAAGTGAAGAGGGGCGCCTTGGACTAGTGTAGCTTAGTACTACCTGCAACATTGGTAGCTCAAACGTTTGTCTCTTCCCTCACTCGACGGATCTACCAGCAACAGAAAAAATGATTGTCAAGCCGCATACAAAAAGTACTTACATTACAGCCAAAATAATTTATTCATCGGCTTAGCGTTCACCTTTCTGTCCTTGAGAGAGCACACATGCTAGCTGGTTAGGCGCAAGGCAAAGCAAATGCCACCACTGCACTGACACCTACTCAGTATTACTACTAGTCGGTCACGAGTTTTACATGTCACCAACCATGATATGCACACCAGATTTGCGACACGTACTTGTAAATTAAGCCAGCACTCGTGTCATACATTCCTCGATCTAGTATTACTTTTGCATGCATATGCAGGCCCTGTACCTTTCTCTGGTGCGCGCGCTATCGTTGCTTATGATGCTTTAGTTTTGCTTCTTTTTTCAAAGCCATCTTTTCTCTCTGATCAGGCTGCAAAAGACGGTCAAGGACCACAAAAAACAATGCATGGATATGATGGGTCGACCGATCAAAGATGCCATCTTATAATCCCCCTCTACTTGACAACAGAATATTTGCGCTACGTGCGACTGCCTTGTCCTTTCAAATTCCCCAAAAGGCGTGCCAATTTGACAAAGGGAGAGCCAAGTCATGCATGTCCCTGTGTGGGTCGTCGTCCATCGGCTAGCAACAACCGCCAGCAAACTACCATTTTTGTATGTGTATTGCAATCATATGGTCATAGTTGCTCCTGTTGCATGCTTGATCGAGCTTCAGTCGACCACAGATCACGTAATACCGCTCCAATAATCCATAGTGCACGTGCGAGGTGGTGGCCCTAGCCTCTCTGCCTAGAAAAGCAGCAGCTCAACCGAGCCCAGCAAGGCGACGTGGCGGAGTTCCATTCAGGGTTTGTGTTTAACTAATGAATGGTCGTTAATGATTTGATGAGGGATTTGTTTATGTTGCAATGCTCTGTTGTTTTTTTAAAAGAAAAAATATAAATGCTCTGTCATTGATGTGTTTGTTTTTTGAGTGCATGTGGGAAACATATTCCTTTGTTATCTTGGTTGTACTCATAATTGAGACGTTTCTAGCAAAAATTATGGGTTGTTTGAGCAAATTTTAGCTGGTGTCGGACAGTTCTTGACTTCTTATGTGTATATAATATTAACATAAGAAGTTTCCTGTGGTTGGGAGATATTATGTGTATATAATATTAACATCTGAACAGTGCTAGCTAGTACCTTCTACGTTGGGGCTGTTCGGCTGGAGGCTTTCCAGCCGGCTGCTCCTTCTTCTCCCTCACATGGCTACAGTACTGCTTCCAGCAGCTACAATGTTCTCTCTCAGAAAAACTGCAACTGCAACTGCAACTGCGACTGCAACTGCGAGCCGAACAGGCTGGTTTTTTTTCTAGAAAAATCTATCATGCTATTTATGTGTTTCTTGTGTGCATGTGGGAAACATATCCCTTTGTATGTTGGTTGTACTCATAATTGAGATGTTTCTACCGGAAAATGTGGGGTTTTGAGTAAAATTTAGCTGGTATTGCTCATTCCTTATTAAGGTTTAAGTGTAAAGTTAAAATATCAGGTTTCCTATGGTTGGGTGATATATATGTGTATAATAATATCATAACATTGCTAGCACCATCCACGCTTTCTCTAGAAAAATCTACTCATTTTATTCTTTCTATAGTACTTATTTCCATGGCCATTACTCCTACTTGTCGGCGAAGTCCTAGCTTCCTTGACAGTTATTCAAATAAAATCAAAGTTTGTGGTTTGTGCTCTTTTAAAGGATAAAACACTCATTTACGCCTTTTTTCCATAAACATTAGTGATGCTAAAAAATTCAGGACATGACGGCTTAGTTCATAGAACATTTTTGCAAAGGAAAATAATCATAATGATTAAATTTTTGTTCACGTAAAAATAATGGTGTCGGGTACCCATTTTCTAGGTACCCTATACGGTATGCATACGAAATAACCAAGCGTGAAAGCCGACCGAGGCCCAAAGAATGATAAAGTGACGAAAAGCTGCGTCCGTGTGGAGGCCCAGTTGGGACGGAGGGCGTAACAGCGGCCTTTTGGCCCGCAGAGCCTCCGCCCCTCATGGCCTGCTGAAGGCCTGGGCATAGCTGGCTGCATGGGCACGGCCCCCCACCCAGGATTACCATTGGTCCAGCGTTGAAGGAGCCCGGCACGGGCGTCGCGACGAACCCGACCCCCCGCGGCGGGAGTCGGGCGCCACGGAGTCGAGCGACTCCTCCGACCGAACACCGGCTAGCCGCCGTCCGCTGGCCGTACGCCCTGGCAGTGGTCGGAGTCGGCGAGGGGCCTCGACCCGAAGCGGTCCCGACCACTACGACCGGGAGCCGGGCTCGGGAACGGCGCGGGCGGTTTGGTCAAACTCCGATGTACGGCCGGACAGTCTCGGATAAGATAGCGCCCCCCAACCCACTCCTGGACGGTGCAGAAGTACACTATGCCTGACGTACGGCCGGGTGGGGATGTCGCATCCGGACCAGGCGTGGAACGGCTGGTTCACGCACCAAGTACGCTATACAGTTGCGATAGTGCGAGGAATGACCGACGCCTAACTCTACAGAAAACAACAGCGCGCCAACAGCAATCAACAGTGCGAATCAGGGAATGGGCGAACCACAGCACCTAGACAAGACCCGGATGACTTCATCACGCGGTCATGACAAGAAGATTACGGCGGAAGCCATCGAGTCCAGCAAGGGCGGCCCGACTACCTCTCCACCACCTCCTTTTTTCCTTTACTCTCTTTTCTTTTTCTTCTTTCCCCCATCTGTAACCGACTACCCTTGGCATATAAAAGGGAGGGTTGGGCCCAGGGGAAGGGAGAGACTCACTCTTCACCCACGAAGAGAACCTTCTCGCTTTCAAACACTCACACGGAGACTAAGGCAGAGACGGGGGAGCGAATCCCTCTCTCGCCACAGCCTGTAATCCCTACTACGAGCAACACGAGGAAAACCACGAACTGGACGTAGGGCATTTCCGGCCTGAACCAGTATAACTCATTGCGTCATTCGCCGACATACTGATCGCCGTCGGGCCGCGCACAAATTTACTCGTCGGCCGGTTACTAAACACCGACAGTTGGCGCGCCAGGTAGGGGACCTCAGCACGTTCGACGACGATCACATCGCCAGCTGATGGCTTCGTGGCCGCCAACATCTCGCGGTCGTCTCCCGTCTCGCGGGAGCGTCCGTGGACGGGACCGGAGGCGCCCCGCCGCGCCTTCTTCCCGGTTCTACACCCCATACACGGTCCCATACCGTGTCTTCCGCTTCGGCGACGTGGACTTCTTGACGGACCACGCCGAGCTGCAGCGGATGCGCAGCAGTGCCGGCGCGGAGCCGTTGCGTGTCTTCACTTCGGATGTCGACCTCTCGCGCGGACCGGGGGTCCAAGCACTGCCCGTGCGCATCGAAGAGTACCTCGGTGCGAACCCCCGGCCAGATGAATGCCGGCGTATCTTCTACGCGCTGGCACTCCTCAACAACTGCCTTGTTGAGGGACCACCACTCCCGCCTGGCTACGAGGCCTGGGAGCGTCGAGCCTCCCTGCCGCCTCGGCTGCGGGAGTCCATGGAGGCGTTGGAGCACGAGCTCGCGTGTCGCTTCCCGCCTAGCCGGACTGGACCTCCCGGTCCCGCCGTTGGCGCGTCCGTATCTGTGGGCGCGGAGCCCGCCGATACCCAAGACCGCGACTCTGTCGAGGACCTGCTTGCTGAGTGCTTCAACGCGCTCACATTTGATCCGTCTCGTGAGTGCCTCATGGCAGAGATACGGGACGGGGATATCGCTGACCCCAGCGATGGGGAAGGTGATGCCGGGAACGAGCCATCCGGCGATGGAGGCCCGAACCCGCGTCCAGCGCCTGCGGTAGGGGACGCTACACCCCCACCGCAGGACCCGCCAGCATTGGAGCAGCTGCTCGCGCGGAGGCGGGAGCTCGCCGACATGGAGTGCGGCATCGAGCGGGAGCGTCAGCTCCTGGAGCAGGCGATTGCCCAGCGGCGTGCCCCCGCGGGGCGCGCGCGTACCATCGCACGCGATGCGCAGCACCGCATCGTGCATGACATCGCGGGCACCCCGCTTCAACTCCCGCGAGCCAGCCAAAATCTGGCGGCGGCAGCGGCCCTCGCGCGAGACCTTCCGTAACCTGTGACCCCAGAGGACGAGCGGAAGCGCAGAGAGCTACTGCGCCTACTCGAGGTAGCGGCGGAGCAGCAGGCCGAGAGTTCGCTGTCCCGGCAGCGCGCTTTGGGCGCCTTGCAACGCTCCGTCGACCGCCACGACGACAAGGAGGTGTCCGTAGCGCAGCCGACGCGCGGATCGGGCGACCGCAACATGCCTCCCATCAAAGAGCGCGTGGGACTAGTGCGGGACGCGCGCATACTCCTCGAAGCATGCCGGCGTGATCAGGCCCGCGGCACTCGGCGCGAAGCCGAGATGCGCGGCTACCACCCTCGACGAGGTGGGCGCTACGACCCGGAGGAGGACCGAAGCCCGAGCCCTCCGCCTCCGGGCCCGCGCGCCTTTGGACGTCACATCCGGTGTGCGCCGTTCCCGCAGCGGTACCGCGCGCCCACCAATGTCACCAAGTATTCGGGCGACTCCGACCCGGCTATTTGGTTGGGCGATTACCGACTCTCCTGTCTGGCAGGCGGCGCTAACAGCGACGAGTTCATCATCCGCAACCTCCCGCTCTACCTCGCCGACCTGACGCGGGCGTGGCTCGAGCACCTCCCGGAAGGGATCATCCAGAGCTGGGAGGACCTGGAGGACGTCTTCGTTGGCAACTTCCAGGGGACGTACGAACGCCCTGGGAACCCGTGGGATCTCCGGAACTGTCGCCAGCTCTCCGACGAGACCCTACGCGACTACATCCGGCGGTTCTCAAAGCAGTGCAACGCGCTGCCCAACATCGCCGACGCCGACGTCGTCAGCGCGTTCCTCGCCGGGACGACCAACAAGACCTTGGTGCACGAGCTGGGGCGCAGCAGCCCTCGCACCACCAAGGACCTCCTCGACATCGCCACCAACTTCGCGTCCGGCGAGGATGCAGTGGGGGCGATCTTCACCAAGACTCCAGCCAAGCTCAAAGCCAAAGCCAAGAGGGAGGAGTCGACGGGAGGGGCTGGCTCCTCCAGCCAGCCCAAGAAGAAGAAGAAGAAGAAGGGCAACGTCGCACGGCAGGAGGCATCTCTTGTCGCCGTGGCGGAGCGCAAGCCAAAGCGCGCGCCCGCGGAGGGTGCGTCCAACTACTTCGAGAAGAAGCTCGAGGAGCCCTGCACCAACCACGCATTCCCCGTCAAGCACGCCCTCAAGGACTGCGGGCTGCTCCGCAAGTTCCTCACCGGCAGCTCCAAGAAGGCGGAACGCGACGATCCGCCGCCCAAGGGCGGTGACCAAGACAAGGATGGGGACGACGACGCCTTCCCCCACCCTGACGGCTGTCTCATGATCTTCAGGGGACCGGATGCCTGCGCGCCGCGAAGGCAGCAGAAGCTCGTCCGCCGCGAGGTCTACGCCACGGAGCCGGCCGTCCCCACTTTTCTGAAGTGGTCCGACTCCGCGGTCACGTTCGACCGCTCCGACCATCCGGAGCACGTGCCCCGGCCGGGGCGCTATCCGCTCGTTGTCGACCCCATCATCGGCAAGAAGCGGCTCTCCAAGGTCCTCATGGACGGAGGCAGCGGCCTCAACATCCTCTACGGAGAGACTCTCGACGCCATGGGGATCAGTCGGGACCGTGTCCGACCGACTCGGGCACCGTTCCATGGGATCGTCCCCGGCAAGCATGTGGTGCCACTCGGGCAGATCGATCTGCCCGTGACCTTTGGCACCGCCGCGAACTACCGCACCGAGATGCTGACTTTCGAGGTGGTGGACTTCCCCGGGGCATACCACGCCGTACTCGGGCGGCCATGTTACGCGAAGTTCATGGCCGTCCCCAACTACACTTACCTCAAGCTGAAGATGCCGGGCCCCAAGGGGGTAATCACGGTGAGCACGTCAATCCAACGCGCCTATGAGTGCGACCGCGAGGCCTGCGAGGTCGCGGAAGCACTTCTGCACAAAGACGAGCTCCCAGCGGCCGCGGCGGCGGCGGAGGAGGCTGGGCCCGACTACAAGAGCACAACCGGGTTGTTTGACCCGGCCAAGGACATCAAGGAGATCCCACTCAACCCAGCCGACCCCGACGGCAAGACCGTGCGCATCGGCACCGCGCTTTCTGACAAATAGGAAAGCGCGCTCGTCGACTTCCTCTGAGGCAACCAGGACATATTCGCGTGGAAGCCCTCGGACATGCAGGGCATCCCGAGGAACGTCGCCGAGCACTCCCTGTGCATCAAGCCGGGCTCTCGCCCGGTAAGACAACACATGCGCCGCTACGACAAGGAGAAGCACAAGGCCATCGGTGAAGAGTTATCGAAACTCTTGGCTGCTGAGTTTATCAAAGAGGTGTACCACCCCGAGTGGTTATCCAACCCTGTACTTGTGAAAAAGAAGAATGGAAAGTGGCGGATGTGTGTTGACTATACGAATCTCAATAAGGCGTGCCCTAAGGATCCGTTTCCTTTGCCGCGTATTGACCAGATCGTAGACTCGACCGCTGGGTGCGAAACCCTCTGCTTCAACTGTCGGTGTTCAGTAACCGGCCGACGAGTAAATTTGTGCGCGCCCGACGGCGATCAGTATGTCGGCGAATGACGCAGTGAGTTATACTGGTTCAGGCCGGAAATGCCCTACGTCCAGTTCGTGGTTTTCCTCGTGTTGCTCGTAGTAGGGGTTACAGGCTGTGGCGAGAGAGGGATTCGCTCCCCAGTCTCTGCCTTAGTCTACGTGTGAGTGTTTGAAAGCGAGAAGGTTCTCTTCGTGGGTGAAGAGTGAGTCTCCCCCTTCCCCTGGGCCCAACCCTCCCTTTTATATGCCAAGGGTAGTCGGTTACAGATGGGGGAAAGAAGAAAAAGAAAAGAGAGTAAAGGAAAAAAGGAGGTGGTGGAGAGGTAGTCGGGCCGCCCTTGCTGGACTCGATGGCTTCCGCCGTAATCTTCTTGTCATGACCGCGTGATGAAGTCATCCGGGTCTTGTCTGGGTGCTGTGGTTCGCCCATTCCCTGATTCGCACTGTTGATTGCTGTTGGCGCGCTGTTGATTTCTGTAGAGTTAGGCGACGATCATTCCTCGCACTGTCGCAACTGTATAGCGTACTTGGTGCGTGAATCAGCCGTTCCACGCCTGGTCCAGATGCGACATCCCCACCCGGCCGTACGTCAGGCATAGTGTACTTCTGCACCGTCCAGGAGTGGGTTGGGGGGCGCTATCTTATCCGAGACTGTCCGGCCGTACATCGGAGTTTGACCAAACCGCCCGCGCCGTTCCCGAGCCCGGCTCCCGGTCGTAGTGGTCGGGACCGCTTCGGGTCGAGGCCCCTCGCCGACTCCGACCACTGCCAGGGCGTACGGCCAGCGGACGGCGGCTAGCCGGTGTTCGGTCGGAGGAGTCGCTCGACTCCGTGGCGCCCGACTCCCGCCGCGGGGGGTCGGGTTCGTCGCGACGCCCGTGCTGGGCTCCTTCAACGCTGGACCAATGGTAATCCTGGGTGGGGGGCCGTGCCCATGCAGCCAGCTATGCCCAGGCCTTCAGCAGGCCATGAGGGGCGGAGGCTCTACGGGCCAAAAGGCCGCTGTTACGCCCTCCGTCCCAACTGGGCCTCCACACGGACGCAGCTTTTCGTCACTTTATCATTCTTTGGGCCTCAGTCGGCTTTCACGCTTGGTTATTTCGTATGCATACCGTATAGGGTACCTAGAAAATGGGTACCCGACAGTAGCCCCCGAGTCCTGGCGAGAGCGCCATGCTGTCGTCGGGACTGGTACGGCTGCCGGACGTGGTGCATTCACTTCGCCGGCGGGTGTGCGCGAGCGCACCCGCCGGGTGTAGCCCCCGAGGCTGGGAGCTAGTAGGGACTAGCTTCCAGGCTTTTCTCAGGCTTTCTCGGCGTGACGTCGCCGCGGGCCGTGTCGTTTTGCCCGTAGCCATGATGTCCGAGCCCCCGGGCCTCCTCTTGTGTCCGAGGGGGAGGCGGACTTAACCCGGCGGGCAAACCGGTGCCCGGCGGACTTCTCTCTGTCCCTGCCCAGAGGGCGCGGTCGCCGAAACCTTTAGCCCACGGGCCGACTGTGGTAGGATTTTGCCTTCCCTTCGCTTGTCGCGGTGTGATGTGCTTATCCTCAGGGAGTCGCGGTGGCAGGGTAGTGCCCTTCGGCTTCTGCAGCCGTCTTCCTATGCACCCGGTTCATGCTAGACCGCGTGGCGTGCCTATAAATAGGCCCACACCCTCAGCCTGGTTTCTTCAGACCCACCATGTCTAAGCGCCAGAAGTCTCGTTCGCGCAAGGGAGGCTCAGGAGGAGGAGGAGGATGTGAGGGCGTCGTATCCTCTGCACCAGTTTCGCACCTTTCGCCTCCTCCACTACCAAGCGCTTGCCAAGATCTGGTTCCTGTGGTTGATGCGGTTCCGCTCGCGGTGGTGCCAGCTCGCGACTGCGTTCATCACCCCGTATGGCGTATATTGTTACGTGACGATGCCGTTTGGGTTGAAAAACGCCGGGGCAACGTTCCAGCGGTGCATGATCAAATGTTTCGGCGACCTCATCGGTCGGATCGTCGAAGCATATGTGGACGACATCGTGGTGAAGTCCAAGAAGACCGACGACCTCGTCGCCGACCTTGATCAAACTTTCCAGAAGCTGAGGGCGTGCGGCATAAAGCTGAACCCGGAGAAATGCGTCTTTGGCGTTCCGAAAGGTATGCTTCTTGGGTTTTGCGTCTCGGAACGGGGCATCGAAGCCAATCCCGAGAAGATTGAGGCCATCGCTAAGATGGGCCCCATCCAGAACCTAAAGGGCGTACAACGCGTCATGGGATGCCTCGCGGCACTCAGTCGGTTCATCTCCCGACTCGGGGAGAGGGGTCTGCCCCTGTATCGACTGCTCAAGAAGTCGGAACACTTCGTTTGGAGCACCGAGGCCCAAACCGCGCTCGATCGGCTTAAGACGGTGCTATCGAACGCACCCGTTCTGACAGCTCCGGCAGAGCGCGAGCCTCTCCTCTTGTACATCGCCGCGACCACTCAGGTGGTCAGCTCGGCGCTGGTGGTCGAGAGGAGCGAGCCCGGACACGCTCTGAAAGTCCAGCGACCGGTATACTTTGTCAGCGAGGTTTTGTCCGACATCAAGACTCGCTGGACTCAGCTGCAGAAGCTGCTGTACGCGGTCGTCATCACCAAAAGGAAGCTACATCATTACTTTGACGCGCATCCGATCACTGTGGTCACCTCCTTCCCTCTCAGCGAGGCGTTGAGGAGCAAAGAGGCCACGAACAAGGCCGCGAAAAGGGCCATCGAGCTCATGGGACAGGAGCTCGAGTTCGCCCCACGCACCGCGATCAAGTCGCAAGTGCTTGCGGACTTCGCTGCCGAGTGGACTGAGATCCAGCTGCCACCTGCGCCAGTTGAGCAAGAGTGTTGGAACATGTTTTTCGACGGCTCGCTGACAAAAAGAGGCGCCGAAAGCGGCTTCGTTCTCGTCTCGCCACACGGATCCCGACTGCGCTACGCAGTCCGATTCAACTTCCCTGCGTCCCATAACGTGGCGGAATACGAGGCTCTCGTCAATGGGATGAAGGCGGTGATCGAACTCGGCGTCAAAAGGCTGGAGGTCTTCGGCGACTCCCAGCTTATCGCTGATCAGGTGACGAACGAGTCGAATTGCTCAAACCCAAAAATGGCGGCGTACTGCGCGGAGGTGCGGCGACTTCAAGAAAAGTTCGAAGGCTTCCAGGTCAGTCATGTACTTCGCCGCTACAATGAAGAAGCGGACGGCCTCGCGAAGATGGCCTCCAATCGGGACCCTGTCCCTGTCGGCGTCTTCTCCCACGACCAGCAGAAACCGTCGGTGCGAGAGGCGCCAGCCACACCCACGACGGACGCTTCAACATCCCAACCAGACAACGCCGATTTCCCGGAAGCGGAAGGTGCGTCCCCTCCTCTCGGAGACGACTCGGGTCGAGCCGTTCTCGCCATCCCGACTGCCGACGAAGCGGTCGGGGGCTCGGGCCCGACTGCCGACGAAGCGGTCGGGGGCCCGGGGGCTGCGCCTGACCCAGCGTCCGACTGGAGGACTCCTTTCCTCGACTGTTTACTCCGAGAGCGACTCCCCGCCGACCAGACGGAAGCGAGGCGCCTTGCGCGCCGAGCCAAGTCATTCGTCATAGTCGGCGGCGAGCTCTACAAAAGGAGCCACTCGGGAGTGCTTCAACGCTGCATCCCCATCGAATGGGGAAAAGAGCTGCTGTCCGACATCCACGCTGGCGAGTGTGGCCACCACGCGGCCCCAAGGAGTCTAGTCGGAAAAGCGTTCCGGCATGGTTTCTACTGGCCCACGGCTGTGTCCGACGTCACCGAGGCAGTACGCACTTGCGAAGGGTGCCAATACTACGCTCGAAGGACCCACATGCCGGCGCAAGCCCTTGAAACCATACCCATCACTTGGCCCTTCGCCGTGTGGGGGCTGGATTTGGTCGGGCCCCTGAGGAAAGCGCCGGGGGGCTACACGCACTTGCTGGTGGCCATCGACAAGTTCTCCAAGTGGATTGAGGCACGACCCCTCGTGAAGATCAGGTCGGCAGAAGCTGTGCGATTCTTCACCGACATCATTCACCGCTTCGGAGTGCCGAACTCCATCATCACCGACAATGGAACGCAGTTCACCGGCAACGAGTTCCTTGAATTCTGCGACGACTACAACATCCGAGTCGACTGGGCGGCGGTCGCACATCCGCAGGCCAACGGCCAGGTCGAGCGGGCAAATGGCATGATCCTGCACGGGCTCAAACCGAGGATTTTCAACAAATTGAAGGTCCATGCCGGACGATGGGTGCAAGAGTTACCGGCGGTGTTGTGGAGCTTACGCACCACACCAAGCCGGGCTACGGGACAAACGCCATTCTTCATGCTCTACGGAGCAGAGGCGGTACTCCCGACTGACATCGAGTACGGCGCTCCTCGGGTTCGCGCTTTCAACGAGGAGGCCAACAAAAGATTTCTCGAGGATGCCCTTGACCAGATCGATGAGGATCGGGAGGTCGCCCTCATGAGATCCGCCAAGTATCAACAAGCCATGCGCCGCTACCACGGACGACGAGTTCGCGGTCGCGCGTTCAAGGAAGGAGACCTTGTCCTCCGACTGGTGCAGAGCAACAAGGACCGACATAAGCTATCACCACCGTGGGAGGGACCGTTCGTCATCGCTGAGGTGTTGCGCCCCGGAACGTACAAGCTCATGGACTCGGAAGGCCAACTCCTCGCTAACGCTTGGAACATTGAGCAGCTACGTCGCTTCTATCCTTAGCTCTGTAAATTCGTTTGTTGTTTCTCTGCCAATGCATCAGCATCAAATGAACTTGGTGTTTTCTTTACACACCTCTTGGGCAGCCGCCTGGGTGCGCTCTCCTCGGAGGCTCCACCCGGCGGGTGTGGCTTTGTGCCGCGTCGATTTTGTATGCGCTAGGAGCAATGCTCTTAAGAGAAACAACGCAATTCGACTAAGAGCGGGCCTCCGCGAACGCAAAACCGACGTCCTAAAAAACTCGAAGTGTGACGAGTTGCAGCGAAAATCGTGACCCCCGGATATTGGCTTAGGCCCCGGCCAGTTCGATCAAGGGCACCCGACGCCCCAGTGGATAGGGTCGGCCCGAGCGGCTGGTCGAGATTGAGTCGATCTTCTGAAATCACGAGTGTTCGAGGCGAATCGCCACACGAAAAGAGTAAAACGAGCAAAAACCTTGCGAAAAGCGAAAACGAAAGTTCATACAAACAAACGGGCACGCATGCCCACACCATTGTTTACAAAATAAGGCCCGCACGGGCCCGACTCCGACCGCCACCACCTGACCTACTGATTTTCACCCCCGCCACGGCGCGAGAGAATCATGTCCAGGTTGTCATCGGCAAGACGGCGCGCGAAAGGAACCACCTCTTCCTCAATCTGCTCCAAGTCGGCTTCGCTACAGGAAGGCTCGTAGCCTCTTGCCAGTATGTCCATATTGAAATGCTCCCCGTAGTGGCTCCTCGCCACGGCAAAGGCGACCTGGACCCCGGTCCGGAGGCACTCCTCCTCCTGCATGCGGAAGTAGGTGGAGAGCCCCGCCACCTGTGGGATCACCGATGTGGCGTCCGGCGGGCGCGGCACTCCGATCTCGTTGCACGAAATCTCCATGGCCTGGCGCAGCAGGTCGAGGTCCGACAGCGCCTTCTGCGACTTCTCCTGGAGCTCCTTCGCGTCTGGCAAAAACAGCAAAACCAGTCACTCGATCGAAAGAGGACAAAAGCTGAAATGGTAGGACAAACAAAGGACAGGTAAATCGACTTACCCCTTAGCTCCTTCTGCACTTTCTGGAGCTCGGCGGTCATGTTGGTTAGCGACGACTGGGCGGCAAGCTTGAGCTCCCTCTCCTTGCCCAGCGCCGTCTCGGCGGCTGAGCGGAGATCGCGCTCTGTCTTCAGCTCCTCCGCTCGGCCCCGCGCCAGTTTTTCCGCCGCCTCGGCGCGTTCGACCATGGCGCCCAGCACCGACTCCGCGTCCGCGGCGCGCTTCTCCGCGTCCTCCGCTGCCTTCGCCGCGGCCTCAGCAGCCTCGGCAGCCTCGGCGCGGCGGAGCGCGCTTGCCAGCTCGGCGCCCCGGGCGACGTGCTCCGTCAGCAGGTGCCGGACGAAGTTCGACTTCAGCTTGCTATTCGCGAGCAAAGTCTGCGGATGACAAAGGAGATCGTGAGGCAAGAAAGCAGGCGCGGAAAGGCTCGCAAGAATGACAGGCAGAATCTGAAAAATAAATACCCCCACTCACCTCGAGGGGAACCCGCGCGTTCATCATCTGCTTCTTCGCGGCGTCGACCTCCGCCTGGATCACGTCCAGCCGACTATAGGTGCTGGAGAGCTCCTGGGTCATGAACAGCCAGGACTTCGACTCCATCGAGTCGGATAACGGGACCGGACCCTCCGGCGTGTTCACCAACACGTCCGGCCCCCAGCCGGACCGCGCCAGATACTGGAGCCTCGGGACCCCCGCGGCGTGGGACCCCGCGGCGGCGGCGTCCCAAATCGGGTCGCCGGGAGCACTCCTCGGCTGCGGGACGGCTTCCCGACGAGCCCCCGTGGCACCGCCGGCGCTGCCGGTCCTCGACGACGACGGGCCCGATTCGGGCCGAGCCTCGACGATCCGACCCCCGTCGCCGGCGACGCCTTGTGCAGGTGATGGGGCGGCCCCTTGTCGGGACTCGACAGCTCGACCCCCAGAGTCGGGGGCCGCGCTCGAAGCAGGCGCGGAGCCCTGCTGTGCTGCCGCGGCGCGTTCCGGGCCCTCCGGCGCCGCAGACGCATCTGCTGGCCCTGGCAAGGCGTCCTCCGGCCTCAGAGTGGGGCCCACCTGGCCATGCCCCTGCTCGGCGGCGAGCCGCAGGACCTTGCGAGGTGCAAGCTGGGTCCCATCCCATTGGGGGGCGGGGCTGAAAGAAGACGCACCGTTGATCAAAAAGGGGATACGAAAACAAACGAAATTACGACAAATGCACAACGGAGCAAACTTACATGTCGGACCGCTTGCGCTTCCGCGCGGGCCTCACCGACGGGCGTTCCGAGTCCTGACCGGCGGTCGTCTGTGGCGCCGCGTCGGGAAGGGGCTCCTCACCACCTCGTGCCTCCTCGCCGGGGGTTGGGTCTGGTTCGCCGGGCCTCGCGGACGGGGTCGCTCCCGGGGCGACCTACGTTGTGGCCACCCCCGCGCTGGCCTCGGGGACGGATGAGGGAGCTGAGACCGTCTCGGCGGCGGACGAGGTCCCGGCCAGAGCGGCAACGGCCATTGGGACGTCGCGGCTCCCCGCTGAGGCCGCCGACGCGGTCGCGACCGTGACAATGCTGCCGGAACCACCAGACGGGGGTCCCGCGCCCTCGCCGGCGGCGTCGCCCGTCGGAACCGGTTGCGCGCCGTCGTCATCAGGGATGGCGTCGTCGATCCACGCATCGTCGTGGTGACCACCGTCGCTGGCGCCCCCGCTGCTGTGGTCCAGCGCCGAGTCCGCGTCGAACTCGGACTCGGTGTCGACCGCTTCGCCGCGCCGGCGGCGACGCGCCCGCTCCTGCCTCCTCGCCTCGTAGGCATCCTTCCGGGTCTTGCGGCGATCTTTTCGCCGCTTCATCCTCTCGCCGTGGGCACGGTTCACCGCTCGGCGGTGCGCGTCCTCTGGTAAGGGGGCCATCGAGCGGCGAGCGGCCAGCCCCGGCTGCACCCAAAGGGAGGATTAAGGAAACGGCATTCATTCGGCGTAAACAGACAGTACTAATCAGCCGAGAAAGTGTGGGGAATAAAACTTACGAAGCGAATCGCGTCGGCGTGCGGCAACGCGGCGGGGTGGTTCGCGACGGGCCACTCGAACTCGTTGTCGCGGAAGTGCAGGGCGGACTTGCCGGCCGCCTCTGACAGTCGCGCCCCGATCTCGCGATGGCTCAATGGCTCGCCTATCGCCATCGCCGTTCCCCGGAGGTCGGCGTCCGGCGTCATCTCCCACATGGGGAGCGCTCGGCGCATCAGCGGCAGCACGCGGACGCAGTGAAAGTGGCCGGTGACGCCGACCATCGACACCCCTCGGTCGCGGAGCACCGCCACGGCGTCGATGAGAGGTTGGACCGCCGCAATCTCCTTATCCCCGAGACCCCAGTGCCAGCGGTCAGGGGGCCCGGACAGTCGGGCGTTGGTAAACTTGGGTAGCTCGCCGGTGCTCTCGTTCTTCAGATAGAACCACCGGTTGTGCCATCCCGAGTTGGAAGAGGTGTGCACCCACGGGATGTAGCTCGGCGCCCGCTCCACGCGGAGGCGCAGGCTCGCGGAGCCCATAAGCGGGACTCGTCCGCGAACGGTATGCAGCGACGCCTTGAAGAAGTACCTCCACAAATCAAAGTTGGGAGGGATGCCGAGGTAGGCCTCGCACAGCGTGATGAAGCCGGCGATGTGGCCGATCGAGTTGGGGTTGAGGTGCTGAAGCTCAATCCCGTAGTAGCGCAGAAGCCCGCGGAAGAAGGGGTGCGCTGGCATCCCGAATCCGCGGGAGTGGAAGTGGAAGAACGAGACGACGTAGTCGTCCGGCGGAGAAGGCGACTGCTCAGACGGCACCATCCACTCCACTGCGTCGGACAGCGGGCGAAGAAGCCCCTTCGCGACCAACCCGCGCAGCAGTTCCGGCGTCATCACCGACGCCGGCCATCCGTCTCCTCCCTCCGCCATCAGATTCGGTGGGATAAGGGAATGCGGGTGACGCCGGAATCGGACCGACCGACGGCGATGGCGAATCGGGCGCCGAATGGTGGCAAGTGGGGCGAGAAGCGGCGAGGAGCAAAGAGAATCGGAAGCGATCGCAAGGGGAGAGGAAGAGCCAACAGTAACGAGCGATGGTGTGCGCAAGAAGACTCCCCGGATAGGTATGGCCTATTTATGCGCGCCGAACCGACGCAGTGCCGTTTCCCGCCTTATACCTCGCGTCCCTTCGTTTTTTCCGCCCTAACGTGTGCAGGTGGAGATAACACACGCCTCTTCGCTGCGTTACGTCCAAAGCGCCGCGCCCGCGCACCTCTAGATCCGCGTCGGCGAAGCGACGCGACGCCTCGCGTTCGGCACCTCATGGGCCCAACTGGTAGGGAAGCCGGTTTGGACTCCCAGGTAAAACGGCTAGGAGCTGTAAACGCTCCGACGGCCCATTCCCGGCCCAAGAGTTCGAAGGCCGGCCCAGCGTTGGGTTCGACGGCCGCTCTGGGCCAAACAAGAGTGAGGGGTAATCAAAGGGGGGCACCAGCGGCCATAACCCGTATGCGCGAAGCATGTGGGCCCCTGTCGAATACGTCCGAGTCCGATGATGAAATAAGCCCATGGTTTGCTCATCGAGAGCTGGCAACGAGCCGCCGAGACCAATCGAACGGACTCGAAAACTAAATGGGACAATCCCCCGGATCATATGGCACCGACCCCCGCTGGTCTCAACCGGGTCCCCGCAAAGGGCAAACCGGGGCGCCACTCGAACGAGCCCGTTTGCAACTCAAATGGCACCGCCCATCGAACCATCGAGGAATGGCGCGGACGGCCCCGATCCTCCATCCTCCCGACGGGATGCGGAAGGAGAAACGAGCAAAGTCGAAACGGTCTTCGGCCGGACCTCCGAAGCGATCGGGGGCTCGAAGGCATGCATTCGCACAAGAGACCAACAGCGTGGTCGCAACACAAACTAAAGCGGATCCAGCAAAATAAGCCTCTTTATTCCATGATTCTCTAGGTACAAAGCTAATCGAAAAATCGCTAACAAGAAAAAGAGATTACATTAGTCCTATGAATCCATGGACTGGCCACAAGTGGCCGGACAAACAGGCCTAAAGGCCCATGCTGGATCCACCCGCAGCAAAAATCCCTATGAGTGGGTGGAACCAACGTGACGGCGTCCAGGATTCTACCTCGAGGGTGGCGGTGCTCAATCCTAGGCCACGTAATCCTCGCAGGAGCGACTCCTGCGACGCCAAGGGCTGACGGGAGCCCGTCTAATCCTCGCGGGAATGACTCCGAGTCCGGTGGGCTATGCCAAAGCAGGACGAAAACCTGCGGCGGCACCGGCGAGCGCCGGCCAAACGTCGACGGCCAGCCTGGGTCGTTCGGCCCGAGTCATCGTCTCCTCCCTCGTCGGAGGAAAGGATGATGACCTCAGGCTTCTCCGACTCGGGCGCCGAGCTCCCGACTACCGGATCCGGAGGCACCACCGCGAGCGGAACCACATCAACCACAGGAACCAGATCTTGGCAAGCGCTTGGTAGTGGAGGAGGCGAAAGGTGCGAAACTGGTGCAGAGGATACGACGCCCTCACATCCTCCTCCTCCTCCTGAGCCTCCCTTGCGCGAACGATACTTCTGGCGCTTAGACATGGTGGGTCTGAAGAAACCAGGCTGAGGGTGTGGGCCTATTTATAGGCACGCCACGCGGTCTAGCATGGACCGAGTGCATAGGAAGACGGCTGCAGAAGCCGAAGGGCACTACCCTGCCACCGCGACTCCCTGAGGATAAGCACATCACACCGCGACAAGCGAAGGGAAGGCAAAATCCTACCACAGTCGGCCCGTGGGCTAAAGGTTTCGACGACCGCGCCCTCTGGGCAGGGACAGAGAGAAGTTCGCCGGGCACCGGTTTGCCCGCCGGGTTAAGTCCGCCTCCCCCTCGGACACAAGAGGAGGCCCGGGGGCTCGGACATCATGGCTACGGGCAAAACGACACGCCGAGAAAGCCTGAGAAAAGCCTAGAAGCTAGTCCCTACTAGCTCCCAGCCTCGGGGGCTACACCCGGCGGGTGCGCTCGCGCACACCCGCCGGCGAAGTGAATGCACCACGTCCGGCAGCCGTACCAGTCCCGACGACAGCATGGCGCTCTCGCCAGGACTCGGGGGCTACTGTCGGGTACCCATTTTCTAGGTACCCTATACGGTATGCATACGAAATAACCAAGCGTGAAAGCCGACCGAGGCCCAAAGAATGATAAAGTGACGAAAAGCTGCATCCGTGTGGAGGCCCAGTTGGGACGGAGGGCGTAACAGCGGCCTTTTGGCCCGCAGAGCCTCCGCCCCTCATGGCCTGCTGAAGGCCTGGGCATAGCTGGCTGCATGGGCACGGCCCCCCACTCAGGATTACCATTGGTCCAGCGTTGAAGGAGCCCGGCACGGGCGTCGCGACGAACCCGACCCCCCGCGGCGGGAGTCGGGCGCCACGGAGTCGAGCGACTCCTCCGACCGAACACCGGCTAGCCGCCGTCCGCTGGCCGTACGCCCTGGCAGTGGTCGGAGTCGGCGAGGGGCCTCGACCCGAAGCGGTCCCGACCACTACGACCGGGAGCCGGGCTCGGGAACGGCGCGGGCGGTTTGGTCAAACTCCGATGTACGGCCGGACAGTCTCGGATAAGATAGCGCCCCCCAACCCACTCCTGGACGGTGCAGAAGTATACTATGCCTGACGTACGGCCGGGTGGGGATGTCGCATCCGGACCAGGCGTGGAACGGCTGGTTCACGCACCAAGTACGCTATACAGTTGCGACAGTGCGAGGAATGACCGTCGCCTAACTCTACAGAAATCAACAGCGCGCCAACAGCAATCAACAGTGCGAATCAGGGAATGGGCGAACCACAGCACCCAGACAAGACCCGGATGACTTCATCACGCGGTCATGACAAGAAGATTACGGCGGAAGCCATCGAGTCCAGCAAGGGCGGCCCGACTACCTCTCCACCACCTCCTTTTTTCCTTTACTCTCTTTTCTTTTTCTTCTTTCCCCCATCTGTAACCGACTACCCTTGGCATATAAAAGGGAGGGTTGGGCCCAGGGGAAGGGAGAGACTCACTCTTCACCCACGAAGAGAACCTTCTCGCTTTCAAACACTCACACGGAGACTAAGGCAGAGACGGGGGAGCGAATCCCTCTCTCGCCACAGCCTGTAACCCCTACTACGAGCAACACGAGGAAAACCACGAACTGGACGTAGGGCATTTCCGGCCTGAACCAGTATAACTCACTGCGTCATTCGCCGACATACTGATCGCCGTCGGGCCGCGCACAAATTTACTCGTCGGCCGGTTACTGAATACCGACAAATGGGATTGCCAAAATTTATGGATAGACCAATCATATCTAATCCATGAGCTTTGAAAATTTTCTTTTTCTCTGTTTATAGTGGAAGTTCATATAAGTGTTCTCGGATTTTTCTTGGTTATCTTTAAATGATCGTCCTAATTCTCCGAGTTGGTAGATCTTCCTGCTATTGCTTCAGACAAGACGTGAAATTTAAGTTGTGTGACTCAAGGACTCTTTCTTAAACATGTAACAATTCTGAAATATTGGTTCCAAATGAAATGCGGAGAAGATCCACGTGAAGTGGATATTCATTTTGAATTTCTTTTGCATAATTTGTAAACTCCAAGCAGTATATCCTCTACAATAAATAATTTGAACTCCAAGTCTCATATAGAATATTGAAATATGTGAATTTAAACTGAAATATAAGGTATTTTTGAAAACCATTTGCAAGTCGAGTAGGATATTCCACAAGGAGAATCTCATGTGATTTTCTAAACCATATAAGTCTTGTACTAAGTTTTTTGGGGCTGTTTTGGCCTAAAAAATAATAGAGTGAGTAGTGTCATCTTTCTTCTGAAATCTATGAATATTATTCCTTTTTTTTGCGAAGATGAATATTATTCCTACCAAAAAAATCAAAAGATGTGGCAAAAAAAGATATATGTTATTTTATTTTGAGAGGGAGAAAAGGCGCGACGCAATATGTTAGAGAAATATCCTAATAGATGTTCAGTTTTAGTGTTTAAAAGAACTCATCATTTTGTAGAATATGACAATGTATTCAATTAGGAGAAGAACGCACACCCTGACAATAGAAAAATTTACTATGAGCAATATTCATGTGAACATTTGCACCCTAAGTAAAAGCGTTTTGCTTTTCCAAATGAGCCTAATGGTGTCATTTGGTTTGATGAGATATTTTTAATCTAATTATTCTTTGTTGACTATTCTCTTGGTGGAGCATTTTGTAAAAACTTTGTGTTGTCGAATCTCCTTTCTTGTTTGGCTTCCAATTTGTGGAATAGGAATTTGCAGGAGTTGGTTAACAAATTCAGAATTAAATTTAAAGTGTGAAGTAGTTTTGAGGCTTAACTGTTGAATCACGACAATACTGATTATTTAATGTTTAATTTCTCATCAAGAATGATTATTTATCAGGATCAATTGTAACTCAGTACCCAGTCCAAAAGATCGAGCTGTCCCTCTGCGACATGATTTCCTAGTCCTAAAGCCGCGGGGACGTAGGTAGTCTACCGCCATGACACGGCAGTGGCTCATGTGAACTTTGTTGCCGTGTCGCGTTCCCGGGCGTTTAATGTTTTGGTTCCGTGCAAACCTTTTGCATATGCCGCGAGCCACAATCGGCCGGGTCAAACTTGTACGTGCGAAATTAAAGCAGCAGCAACACATATGAAAGCAGTAGTGGGCGTCCGAATCGTTCGGTCCCGTGGAGTCGTAGTACGGAGGATGCAAAAGAGAGAAAAGGGTAAGCCGACGGAGCACGTATACACTGAACCCAGGCCGATCGCGCGCGCGCGGCAGCTGCAGGCGCCGGCCGAGGCTGAGGCCGGTCGGTGATGACCGTGGCGCGGACGGCGCCGCAAAACGCCATGCACCAGAATGCACTTTCGGTCGTCATGCGGGCATTGACTAATCGCAGCCTGATCACGGGCCGATCGCTCGCCTGCGCACACGGCTTTTAGCCGACGGATCGGTAGATTAGCCTCGTAATGATGGTAATCATGATGGGCTTCTCATCAGTTTTTTTGTTAAGACCTGCCTGCATGCCTACGAATCGATCATTGCGCAATACGTGTGCTGCGTGGCCGTTGAGCAGCCGATCGCGCGCGGCGCCTTTGCGCTTTGACCCGGCGCGCGGCCTACGAGTCGAGAGGCGGTTTGGTGCGCGGCGGTGTCGAACCCACCGGCCGGCCCGGCCGCGCCGCGCGCCGCGCACCCAGCCCCTCGAGCCGCGCACGTCGCCGCCGGCCACGGCTTTACGTTAGCTGCTAGGCGCCGCAGAGGCGCCGATCACTCTCTCGATCGACGCATGCAGATCGACACGTCATGATGATTCACGCGTACGTGCGCGTGCACCGCTCTTTCTTTGATCCGTCGTCGTCGTCCACTACGTACTGTTGCAGCGGCGCGTTCCGCGTCACGTAACTGTGCTGCATGCTGCCGAACGACTGATGTGACGGGTGACACTTCGTGCGACGAGTTAATACTTGCAGGCGCCCAGAGCCGGTGATGAACAGGGCAACAGCGTGCGGCAGCTGCTGCAAGCAAACACGTTCACGTGTGGCTAGCCAGGGATCTACAGCCCGTGTAGCGGAGTACGAGTACGTGAGATCGCTGTCGAGGTCGGGATCCCCACGTGGGCATCCCATACCAATCAGCGCAACTAGTTGCTTCGTGCAAACATTCTATAGACGCGTGTCGCAAATGCTTTGCCTGTGCGGGCGACGGGCTATCACCCCCGCCGGGCTCCTTGGCTGCTCGCCGTTGACCGTGTCGCCGACATGTCGTAATACCAACACATGGGCCTGAGGGCCGGACCACTGGATTCATCGCGTGCGAGGCAACATATGCAGCCCAGGATTGGATTCTGAAGTTTCGAATGGTGCTCTGTTTATATATATATATTTTTTAAACGTCTGCTTCTATATACTTATTCAGCATCAAACCGCCATTTCGCGATTCCCTCATTTCCCATCAGATGGCCTGTTATAGCGCGTTGTTGACTAACAAACCCTCTTTTCACTCTTCCAGCTCCTCTAGTCATCAAAGACATGCTAACTGCTAAGCAAATTCCTTTGGATGTTGTGCACAGATCAAAACAAAAACACTTTTTTCAAATAAACATATGCTGACTACTCATATCCAGGTTAAAAACATGGTTAGTCACCTGGGTATGAAGCAAGTAGAGTCAGTAATAAGATGCTCTATCATCAGTAACACAGCCTTCATATGACTAAGGATTAAGAATCAGTTAACCTGCCACAAACCAGTCCCAAAACCACCCACCAAAAGTATATCCAAGAACTGAAACAGAATCTATATGCAGTTGTTACTATTTAGGAGTTAACCTTTTAATCTACAGTCAAGTTTCTGCACTTTTCTATTTTTATTTACTTTTAATCTACAGTCAAAGTTTCTCCTTTTCCTTATTGTTGTGGACTCTGTTCCAATATCAAGAGAAAGGTTAACTGTGAATTTCAAAATTGGAAACCCCCTCTCTCGACTCTCAACTATGTTCCAGAACTAGGAAAAGAACAAATAATGAAACTCATCGCTTGGATTGTGGCTCAAAATCGACCAAAATCAAGATATGTTCCTATGATGACTTTTTTACATCCATAGGTATTTCGGTGGCTCGAAGTAGCACGAAGCGTTTCGGTGGATGTGTTCACCCAGGCAGCAGCTTAACTGACACTAACTGATGCAACAGGCAATTGGTGACTTATCTGACGACTACCTTATCCATCACGTCCTGGATTCGATTTTTTCACTCTTTGATTTTAACTGCTTCATCCACCTTTTTTCTTCGAAAGATCGACTGCTTCATCCACTCAATGCCCTCTTCCATGGTTCCTTTTGGATGTGCAAGTTTCCACTTCAACAGCCGTTTTTGCTGCAACAAGGAACATGTGTTAATAGTAATTAGGATCCAGAATTGGCATGACCAGTTACAAGGGGGGAAAGTTAGTGTACCCATTGTCCAATCAGTGGACTAGATTTGACCTGCATAACTTCCATAATGATGTTGCCATCCAGGTACGGCCACTCCCACACCTCATCAAGATCTTGAGAAGTGAAATAACGAACCAAGGCGGTTAAACAGAGGCGTGAACAAGTTCATTTCACTGAGGTAACGTCGTTACGAGAAAAGAAAAAACTCGCCATCATTTGCTTACCGAGGTCAGTTATGGAACGCTCAACTCTGAGGTATTTCTCCTTCCTATGTTGTAGCTCATCCTGCTGTTTGAGGATGTCACCAGCATTTTTAACTTCTGGATAGGACAGAATAGATACAAACAGTGCCACCCTCCAAAGATCCTTTATTTCACGAAGTTTAAGTCCTGAAATGATTAATGTGTCACATGTTTTGGTCAAAAATATTATTTACTTTATCCAAAATAGTAATATACCACATGCAACAACTGTATTTACACATATCACTATATGTAACAACTGTATGCATATATCACTACATCGAATGACCAAACTAAGCAATACTAAACAGCATCAGAAGCACCACAGCAAAAAGGATAAACCGGTACAGAAGACCTGAGAAACTCAAATACTATCATGCTCAATACTGACCTGCAAAAACACGTTTCACTAAGTCTACTGGTATCTCAAGATATTCATCCTGCAGCTTCTCCTTGAGACTATGCCAACATTTGACTCAAAGAGAAGAACCAATTCAGCAAATTCTCCGCAGGCATCATGTATCTTGGCAACCTTTAATAAGCACAGAATAAATGTAGTAACAAGTTATAGCTTGTGATAACAGTATGCATTACTGGGACAAACACTCAACAGAACGTACCTTTTTAGGATCACAACCATTCGACTTTAGTGAGTCCCGAATAATATAGCTGGTAGAAGGAACCTGCAGATGATGATGAACTCTTTAGCTCCACTTACGCATTGGACAAAATATATTAAAAGTGAACCGCGATATCTAAGAATGCCTATATATCAAAAGATAGCAGATGCCCTTTCTCTGGTATCGACTCATCAAGCAGTTACAAGATTGACTTCACAGATACCTGAATCAAATAAAATTTGTCCTCTAACTGTAATATTCTACACCACTTAACAAACATACAGGCAAAGTTTGGCACCTAATATCAAGCAACAATATTAGAACATTGCCATGATGTACTAGACTCCTCTTTCCGCCAAGTCTACAACTCTTCTACACTATTACAACTCCCTTTGCAAACACCGATCATTTTACCATTCTATTTGTCAAATACTTGTCATTTTACTATTATCAAGGTGCAGGGTAACTTTCCCATTGTACATCTACCAAATATACCTTCTATCATCCATGTTACTAATCATTCTTATTGTGATTTTAGTGTTATTGTAACTTATGGATATAACTTTATCCAAAACATCACTTCCTTGTCCTTGGACTGACTGATGTGGTCAAAACAGATAATATTGCAAACGAGGGTCTTAACAAGCAAGTGCGCCCACTTCTACATTTCTTAGAGCAGTTAAAAGTTTCCTTGATCCAAGAAGATTAAAAACACAATAAAATACGTTTTATCAGAAGATAGTTAATTAGTAAGAAATGCACAATTGAATTGAATATAATGTTCCCTGTTCAGTTTACTGAAAAGAGCAATAAGCATGATGCACCAACTCCACTTACACACTTGCTTCTATGTGAGAACAATTCTACCGAAACCAAGATCACAAACACAGATACTTTGCCTATAATCAGTCAAAGCTTTGGATTTCAAAAAGTTTGGATGATGCACCACTTCGATGTTACCTTCTTAGATCTTTTGTCCAAGTAGAACATATTTCGGAGGGGAGCAAATAATGCACTATACAGGCAAAGCCTTCTCTGTTCCTCCTAAACACCATAACAGATTATAATGTTATGGTCTTATGGAAAGCGAAGAGTAAGAATTACAGTCGCATAATTCTTGCTAGCATAATACACATGTAGTTTTTTTTTTTGGGCAAAACAGATGCCCTGAAAAATAAATCATTTATAACCAAATACCAGAATTGGAACAATGAAAGAGCTCTGCCTATGCTCTTCCTTCAATTTCGTTTGGTGCACATTCGTCTAATAGATTAAGTAATCAATTAGTAGTTTAGTACCAATGAAGCTAAGACAATAATATAGAAAACAGTTATAATGCATTTCTGTTTATGTGACCTAAGAAATTCTTAATAAAGATTTCAAGGAAGGGCGGTACAATTTCACACCTGCATCTTGGGGTCAGAACTACCTCTGAAAACAGAGCGACCAGAAGAATATGCAATATTCCATGCTGCGTCAATATTTGAAACGCAGCACCTGCATACAGATAAAGACAAGAGATGATATCAATCGAAGTTACAGATGGCTATGGAAACAAATAGAGAATGCCCTTAAAAAAATAGAGAAGTGTATGATGCTATCTTGTACTATTCCACAATTTCACAAATACGCTACTATGAAATATAACAGTGTGACAAACAGTTGCCTGAATACAACAACAAATGATCTCAATAGCCTGACTTCCACACGGCCCGATCCATGGTTAGTTATTTGGTGATATCCCACTCTTTCTAGTCCCTTGATATGTCCAAACCATCTCAATTATTCTCAAACAACGTTGGACAATCTTCTCTTCATGTATCATCACATATTATCATTAGAACTAGAGTTTCCCAAATCTGAAATATAAAAACACTCAACATTTGAGAAAGGATGAACGAGGAAATACCAATCATATTTTTCAAAAACTGGAGGGTCAGATTTCTCGGGAAGAGTGAATACAACATCAAATAGCGCCAAATCGCGAATGTAGCGCATTGCTTTAACAGGGTGTTTGTCTGACATCATGAGTTTAATCTGCACAAAATACAAACAAAGAAAACAGATGACCGTGGGTCTTTCATACAATTTACTTGAGCTCATCTAGAACAACTAAACTTTGTTCCCCTTCAAAAACAACTAAACTTTGTTGTAACTTGTAAGCATGAATGAAATAACCAACAGTGGGGAAACATGTAATGTAGAGACACAAACCTCATCGCCAATACGTTCTCTGCTAATCGTGCTACCAAGTTTTGACTTCACCTTTTCATCAGAAGCAGCTTCCTTCAAATCTTCAACTAATGTAAAGTTGAATCTAGCAGCTGAGAAAAACAAAGATTAGTCTCTGCAAAGATAATATAATGTTCCAATTCACTATTATATTCTTCGATTATATGTCCATTTCTTTAACAGTAAAATAGGCATATAAAACTGATTATGAATTTACATATCAAAATATTTACATATGAATGGAAGCAACAGGCAATTACTTGAGTCCTCAGCTAACATTGCCCCAATAGCATGTATTAAACACAAGATCATTATCCACTTATTAGGAAGTAAACTTATTGTGAATACTTCTGTGATATAACAAAATATGCATCGACATATCTTAGAGATCAACTGAGGGAAGTTTAAATTTACCAAAACGGATTGCTCGAAGAACTCTTAGCGGGTCATCCAAGAAGGTAGCTTTGGCAGGTAAAGGGGTAACAATAAGGCCCTCTTTAAGATCTTTGATGCCTTCATGATGACAGATTAGCATAGTAAAATGGTAATATAGATGATCAATGAACTTGTACCACAGAAGTACTACCCAACTCACCCCTTCCAGTTAAATCTTCCACCGAGTTATTGTTGATATTGAAGAATAAGCTATCAAAAACATTAGACAAAAAGAGACAAATATAAAGATGCTGAAGAAGGCTGTCAAGTTTCGTTTCTAAACTACAATCAGCACCGCAGTGGTAAAGTACCACAAACTCACCTATTAATTGTTAGGTCCCTGCGATATGCATCTTCTTTTACCGTACCAATCTCCTGCAAGGTGGAAACATGCTAGAGCCATGAACTGGTTGTAAATGATTGCCAATAAACCCTAGAGTGAAAGCAGGGTCTAAAGATAAATTGGAAAGTTAATGGCTATCTGATGCAGACGAGTCAAGAGCCTAGTACTTCCAAAAATAAACCGCTTACGAATCTCCCAGAAAGAGATGAGGCAGTATAAAGGGCAACGTCTGGATAAGCATACAAATCTCCCAAAAATACAAGTAACTCAGATATGCAAGGAGATGACGTGTATTCTTTACACAATCACAAAAATGAGTATGCAAAGGGATGCTAGATGTAATATAAGAACACACCATGGTAGGAATGCGACTGTTGTCAGCGTATTTTTCAGACCTCAAGTTAACAAAATCAATCTTGACGTTGAATATTTGCATCCTAGCAGTTTCCAAGTGCTTGGATTGATCAGGATTGCTGCAGAAAATAAAGTACTAATCATCATGACTCAAGTTAACTATAAAGAACAGTCATGGGAGATTAACTGGTGTTGCTGCTTTTTTTTTTACCAGAACAGTGTAAAATGGTATAAGCAGTGATAGTAATAAATTATTAAGACTAGCATAACAAGTACATACCGCTGGATAACACCAATTTTTTTATGTTCCTCCCCTATCAACACTGAGTACTCATTTACTTTCTCGCAGAAATTCTGGCCCGTCATATTATCAAGGGCAATGTCAATGTCAGCAGGATCTTTCCCTAACAGCTGCCAAGGAAACAGTTATTCAAGTCACAAAAATACCCAATAATCACTACAGGTACAAAACAAGCTACAAGAGGCTATTTTAGTGCAAAATATAATTATATGATTCTTTATATTACACCGCAGTTACAAAGCACGAGTCAGAAAATGTGAACACATCATGGGTAGTTTGATTCTACTTCTTTCTACAATGAACCTAAACATGGTCAAATAACTAAATTCTACGCGAAACCCACTATAAGTCAAACAACTTTGTTCACAACATGGTTAAACAATTCTCCAAAATCCCATATAAAATCCCAAACTACCAAGGAACCTCGAGGTCTCATGTTGCTGCATTTGACAATTTGTTGTACAACTTGAATAACTATCGAAGATTCCCCGCTTTTGTGTCAACCTGCAATCTTAAACCCTAATGAACAAACAAGATTTTAGAACTATATGATTATTTCGTGTAGTCTGCATCCAGTGGGACAAGGGCTAGATAGTATTTTTTGGGTGGTTCAGAAACTAAAACTAAAAGGGGGAAGAAAGCTCGCCTTGTCCCGGACCCAGCCACCGGCGACGCGGAGCTGCGTGCCGAGGCCGAAGTGGCGAACAACGTCAAGAAGCCGCTGGAAGACGCGCTCCTCCTTCTCCGTCAGCTCCACGGTCTCCGTGACCACCACGGCCCGCTGCTCCTCCTGCGACCCTGCAGCCATGCCGGAATTGCCGGAGAATGCGCGTATGGAGAAGAAGCAGAGGGTCCTAGTAAGGCGGATGGGCGAGGAGATGCTGCGAAGAAGAGAGGGAGTCGGCGAGCGCCGGAGGAGGAGGAGGCCGCCGCGATCGCGAGGGAGGAGGAGGTCGAAGAGCTTCACGGCGGCGATCAGTTTCATTGGGCTCACATCACCGCCCGGGGGAAGAAGCAAGCGGGCCATTCGTTTCTAGATGGACAGTCCAGATCAAAGTATCCCTAGTCCGCCAGATACACTACTTTGGAGGCCCAATTCTACTACTACTTTGGAGGCCCATCCGGGGGAGTTCACCTGAGCTGGGCCTACCGGAAGTCTCTTCAAGGGCCAGCCCAGCTCGGTCGATGCCTCTGGACTCCCGCGGTCAGCTCGGTCCGGGTCCACGCTGGCGCACGACGGCGCGGCCCCGCCGTCCGTCCCCACCGGCCTGGTCTGAGTCGGCCGGGATAAGCAAGCGAAAAGCAGTTCCAAATAATCCGCACGCCACCGCCGCTTCGGCAACGAACGAACCGCCCGCCCCACATCTTCTCCCAATTAGCTGTCCTCCTCCCGTCGCTTCCGTCACGTAATCACGCCTCCTCCCCTCCTTCGCGAAGCAAACCTCTGCCTCTTCCCCCGCAAGCTGCAACTGCAGCAGCCCCCTCTCCTCTCCTTCCGCCCGCCCGCCCGCCCGCCCCTCGCCGTAATCCGATCCCGCTGCGGCGCTCCGCCCTCGTCGGAGGAGGAAGAGGGAAGAAGACGAGATGTCGTACGCCTACCTCTTCAAGTACATCATCATCGGCGACACAGGTACGCCCGCGCGATCCGTCCCTCCGCTACCCTCCGTTCCGCCTTACGATTGGATCCGCCCAGCTCTTGCCGCCGCCGCCTCCGGCTGTTGCTGCTGCTGACAGGGGGATCTATTGCCTTGTGCCTTCCTATCCTGCTTCTGAATCGTACTGACGGCTGCCGCTGCTTGGGCTGCCTGTGCTGCCGTGCTGCAGGTGTTGGCAAGTCGTGCCTGCTGCTGCAGTTCACCGACAAGCGCTTCCAGCCCGTCCACGACCTCACCATCGGCGTCGAGTTCGGCGCCCGCATGATCACCATCGACAACAAGCCCATCAAGCTCCAGATTTGGGACACGGTCAGTACCCTTCCTCCCCTCCCTACGCGGCTTTCCGTCGTTGCTACGCTTCCTGCGACTGCGATGCTTTGGGCCGTTCTCTGGTTATAGGATCTAGTGGTTACTTCCAATCAGGGCAACGCCTAGTCAAAGCTGCTTGCCTCATCATGGATTAATAGTTGAACTTAAGCTGCCAACTGCGCATCGAAACTGTAATTTAGGGTGTACTATCAATTGCTGCAGCATAGAGATTGGAGTTCCGAATGATAATCGCACACTTTATCCAGTTCTCAAGTTCTGCTATAATGGTTAGATTGTGTTTTTCCTCAATGCGTTTGGCCCCAGTGAAATTGGCCAATCGTTAGCTTTGCAACATTGGAATAGCCATTGGTCCATTTGTTGGTTGAAGCTACCCTTGGTCCCCACTCTGGTGCAAAACGTTGATATGGAAATAACCCACGTGGCCACATTCACCATTCATCTGATCTGGTGCGGTTATTCTTTGGCACTGCAGGCAGGCCAAGAGTCATTCAGATCTATCACTAGGTCATACTATAGAGGTGCTGCTGGTGCCCTATTGGTTTACGACATTACCAGGTACGAGTTCCCCGATAAACTCTGAGTTGCTCAAATAGGTCTTTTGCGTGCATGGTTTCCTGACCTGTGATTATCCTGTCTTTTTGAAACCAAATACAGGAGGGAGACTTTCAACCATCTCGCGAGCTGGCTGGAAGATGCGAGGCAACACGCGAATGCCAACATGACCATAATGCTGGTTGGGAACAAATGTGATCTGTCCCACAGGCGTGCAGTGAGCTACGAGGAAGGCGAGCAGTTTGCCAAGGAGCATGGTCTCATCTTTATGGAGGCATCTGCAAAAACCGCTCAAAACGTCGAGGAGGTGATGCTTAATGCTTGGTGTATCTATGTGCAGTTAAGTGTTAAGAGAATTCCCAAATTTGCTCATTCCATCTGAACTTTGAAAATGCAGGCATTTGTCAAGACTGCTGGAGCTATATACAAGAAAATCCAAGATGGCGTATTTGATGTATCAAATGAGGTACCTCCCTATGCAGCTCATAATTTGTTGTGCTCTGCTTACTAACAAATAGAAGTAGTGTAATTTTAGCAGTGTTGTTTGGTCAAATATATGTCCATTTTTAAAACTGTTTACATCCTTATTTTGATACTTATTCCAGATTTGTAATGTATTCATTCCCTTGTACTTCTGCTCCACTTTACAATATATGGATGAAGGATCCTTGCCTTATGATGCATATGCTTTCATATAATCTTGGGACCCTTTATTGTTCCCCATCGTGCGGGGAACTTACCTCTTTTTGCCTACACAACTTTGTATTCTGAACTCCTGAGAGCACTAGAAATAGATGAGCATGAGAGGGACAGTTTTGAATAAAGTGGCTCTTAAAAAGACTGAACAAAGCTCTTTAGCAATGTCATATAAGGAAGCTGTTTTTCCCATATTGTCGCAGAGAGTGGAGGGAGAAGTGTAGGCTGTTAGCATGTAACTGTCAGTAGACGCCTTAAGTCAGGAAGGCAGCAATGTTTCAATAGCTATAATTTCATATTTCCCGACCTGAAACCTTTCTCTTAAGTCTTAAAACTTGTGTCCCTGATTGCATTATTATTATTATGGGGCCATCCTTGAACATGACCTGATATGTTTTTCATGTAATTTGCAGTCTTATGGAATCAAAGTCGGATATGCAGTTCCTGGTCAATCCGGTGGTGCTGGTGGCTCGTCTTCTCAAGGTGGTGGCTGCTGCAGCTAATTTGCTGATATGTTCAAAGGCGTCTGTCTGTGTGTCGTGTCACATGTCCATTTCTCTGTATCTTCGTCCTGCCAGGTGGAAAATAGGTGCTCCAAGGTGCTTCGTTATTTCACGCACCAAAAGGATTGTGTTTACCAGACAACTTAAAATATTCAGTTTATTTATGTGGGGTGTTTATAAACTGTTCAGTATCTGTAATTTACTCGATTGTCTTCAGTCATTCCGCATCCACGGATTACGTGCGTTTGCATGTGTAAATAATAAAATAATACGATGTATGGTTTGATCTGATTCTGTTAATTTATGGTCCCCAAACGAGTTGGCCTTTGTCCTTGTCAAGAAACCATTTTCGGCAAATAAGCATCAGGAATGTCAGTAATACGAGTTAGTCAAACCATAATCAGAGGCCGTTCACAGAATGTTCTGCTTCCACTGGAGGAAATTGACCTTTGTAGTTGTAGAAGCTTTTTAAAATCAGGTGTTTTATTGGATGTAACTCTTTCATTGTCCTGCTGGATTCTGGATTATTTAATTGATGTCGCAGACCAACCTTTTTAGCTCAAAAGAACTAAAATTCATTTTTAACTTTATCAAGCTGATTCTCGGACGCAAGAAACAAGTATGTTGTTGATTTGATTGGATATTTGCTCTAGGATCTATATGAGGGGCAACAGGAAGCAGCAAAACCATAAAACATCAGTTCCACTGTGACCGGGTGACAAAAATAGAAGCTCAGTAGAGAACAGCAATTCAGTTGGTTTTGCAAGGATGTAAACCCAACAAAACAAACCAAATACCGAAATTACGAGCCTAAAGCATCCTGAACTTCGTTGGGATTGGGAAGCTAAAATAAGAGCAAAAGAAACACAGAACGAATTTATTGACTAAATAAACTTTCAGAGCTCGATAACTACCAACAAAAGTAAAAAGAAACTTCACTGACCAAATTACTTTACAGCATACAGGCGTCTGCACCGGCAGCTCCAACAGGCGGCAACAACGAAGAACGCTCAAATATAACACACACGCCTGCACGCGCGCCGGGGTCAGCAGCCTCTGCACAGACCATGAAGCTGGCTACCCCGTGTTGCAGTCGTAGCAGGTGTGGTTGCGGCCGATGTCCCTGACGCGCTCGTAGCCGTGCCTGAAGACGCCGAGCCCGAAGAGGACGCCGATGAGGAGCGCGATCACCAGCACCGTGAGCAGGAAGCACCCCACCCACTGCCTGTTCAGCGTCAGCTTGCACATGCCGCCCGATCTGATCTTCCTCTCGTCGGCTCTGGGTGATGAAAGAAAAGAGTTGCAGGTTCAGCAACGGCCCTGCAACGGCAAGGACGGCTTCTTCTTCTTCTTATCAGAGGAAGGAGGACTGCTACTGGCTACTGCACAAGTGTCGCTCTGTCTGTTCGACGGTGTGGCGACGGCATCGCTTCTAAGAGAACCCAACAAAGCTGTAGTATGGGACAGGGCAGCTGTGAGCCTGTGAGAGCGAGTGATGGGCCTAGCCTAAACCTTTAGCTTTCTGCCATGTCCCGTAATCTGATCTGATCGCAGGTGGACTGTTTGGACTAATCAAAGACACATACTTATGGGATTGCTCACCCTCTCCCTAAATCTGTGTGAATGATTGCCGTATAATGTGGCCTGGGAAAAGGAAAAAGGCAAATGATGGAACGCGCAGAACGCGGGGGCATGTGGGAGAAAGAAATTAGTTCAAATCGGTGGATGATACTCCATGCGGCGCTAGTGTCGTTGCCCGTAGGCTTAGGATAATGCAGTTTTTGTTTGTGCTGAAACAAAGGTTTGGGTTGAGTCAGTCATTAGCCGGTACAGCGGGGAAGGGATGAACGGACGAGGACGTCGCGGTAGTGAGAACGACGGCGGTGCTGCGTGCTTGCCCTGGTTTTGCGACAGCTAGAAAAGGTTCGTACGTGGGAGCATCGATTCTCTGCCTTTCTAACGGGATAGATAAGAGAAGAATGTGCTTGATTGTTATGCTTTTGGATTCGGCCACGCCTGCAAGCGAGACTCAAACGAAAGCCCTGGAGAAAATGGTCGGCTTCCGTGTTTCGATTCCTCTTCGATCTCCATCACCGCGCTCGTCCGCGTCCGTCCCAAGAGCCTCCAGCTCGCCCCTTGCCATGCCTGTTGGCGCGCGCGTCACCACGCCAGTATAGGTTCCGTAGATCGCTTGGACGAAGGCGTGTACGTGTTGCGCTCAGGCCACCTCGCGCGGGCGCTATTGTGATGTGAGATTGCGAGCACGGACGGAGAGGAACCGTAGCCTGGCAGTTTGTCTAACGGGACATGACGTTCAGGTACACTACAAATGGGGTTGATGGATGGACTCCGGGTCCGGGACACGATTCGTTATTTTGGGTTGGGACGACTCGCTAGAAAGGTTCATGGCCCAGAGGTGTATCAGTTTCTCTCTCTCTCTCTCGGATAAGATTCTCGATAATGCTTTTATGGCTTGAGCTGGGGCGGCCGTGTTCTTGTTTAATAACTATTTGGGGCAGCTGTGCTCCGTGCCTCAAAAAAATAATAAAAGTTTCGATTCTTCTTCGTAGTATCATGATATCAATATCAAGTAGTATCTCATGAGTTTAAAAAAGAAAAGAAAAAAGTACGTCATGGTCATGCTCATCCAGTCATCCGTTCGCATAACAGGGCCCAACCTCAAGGGTCAATAAGCCAAAAAAAAAAAGCTAAAAAAAAAAAACAAGAAGAAACATTCTCGCTCGCACGCGCGCCTTGGTGTTCACGGGATGGAACGCTTGCAGCTCCTGACTGCGCACCACTCACTGACTGCCGGTGGGGGAAGGAGGAACGGCAGCTTCTGAAGCGCTACTAGCCATGCCTAATTAATAACAGTGTTTTGATGTGTGGCCAGGCAAAGCCGACCAAAAAAGAAAGTCGGCAGAAGAAGAACTGAAGTCGTGGCATGAAGAATACTTCATGGATAGGAATAAACACTTTCACTTAAAAGAACTATACTAATTTATGCGTCTCATTAGGCAGTGACCATAAATCTTGTATTCTTCAACCAACCCACTGCGAGCGACGGAACGTCATTCAAATTTAAAAAGAAACCGCTTATAATAAAGTATAGAACAAATACGAAATTAGAGAAAGTTTCTTATAGCAATATATATTCTCTATTTTACCATCGAAAAAATACACTATTTTCTTTCCCCGCTCTTCTGTGGTACTCATTTCTCTTCTGCCATTGCCGTCAGGTCACCGCTAGCTGATCGTCCAGAAATTACAAGAAAACGACCAGCAAATCGTAGGAAGGACAAGCCATGGGGGCGAATGCAAGACATCAATGTATGTGAAACATTCAATGGGATTTAAGGACAAATTGCACAAGCAGTTCCAAATTCACGCTGAACAGCTTCAGACAATCCAAGCATCCGTTTTATTCAGTCCTGCATAAAATTCGTGGAAGTCACACGAGAGGAAAGATGAAAGGCGGGTCAGCTGATTCAATACCTGCGATGAGCAACATCAGAATTACCCTACAGCCCCAAAGTAATTTTAGGTTCAAGCAGAGGCTCGGATCAAAAACTGCAAAATCTTCTGAAGGATAAAGATACGAGGGGGAAAAATGCAAGGAATCAATATTAGTGTGTGCAGTGTTCAGTAGGATTTGATTACAAAATTGCACAACAAGCAATTTGCAATTCACGCTAACAGCTCCAGAAAACCCAAGCATCCTTTTTTACTCGTTTCAGCAGAAAGGTCAATACAAATATCTTCAAATATGCAAAATCAGAATTGACCAATAGCCCCACGGCAATTTAGCTTCAAGCAGAGACAAAGACCAAAAACAGGTGATGTACTAAAACATAAGCATTCCACTTATATCCCGAGATCCACAGAGTCTTATATGTATTTCATGGGAACGGCATTACGAATTAACTACAAGACATGAAAGATGGGTCAGATAGACAGGATGATCCACAACAGGAACTACTAAGATTGAGATACTTGGTTCAGGCCCAACAAAAGGGCAACAATGCAACATTCTTCGAAGTAGCTTACAAGGAAAGCAGGTTACATTGTACGGGAAACATGTCATGCAAGATAGGCCAAAGCAGGGAATAAAAAAGCTTAGCGTCCCCGGCCCCGGCCACGTCCACGCCCACGGCCGCGACCACGCCCCATAGGCTTTCCTGATTTCAAACAAAGAGTGGCTAGTCAGTTTACAGCATCACTATTAATAACCAGGCTCTAGTTGACAACAGGGCGGATAAAATCAAACCTGCAGTTGGCTTCTTAGGCTTGACCCTAGGTGTGTCCTCTACGAGCAATGTTTCCAGGTTTAAGCTGTCCGGAAGAATGTAGTAGCGAATGTTGTTCCCCCGCACGCTGAGGTGGTCGAGGGTTACAGGATTCTTCCCTTTCAATGTAAGCTTCACTGTCTTCAGATGAGTATTCATGCTTATGTCAACACCTACAAAAATTTGATTGGATAAGAGGACACGCAGTACAAACTAAATCATGATCCCAGTTTCACTACAATGAGCAAAATATTTATGTTTACATATTGACAGAGCACACAATTTTTGAACCCAGAAATTGATAAAAACAAAATTTTCCTAAGCTGTAACGAAAGAAAGACTCAAATGCCATTGCCTTTAGGATGCATTTTCCACCCTTTTCATGAAAAATGAAGCATGCCCGACGACCCCCAATCTTAGAATGTAACTTAAAAACAATTATCCACTCAAACAGACACACTTAACTTGCAACTTCAACAAAACAGTGAGCAATCCTTCCAATCTCAATTTCCTAATTTCCATAAGGTATTTCTTAAAATTTAGTCTCCACTACCGAAAATGTTGCAAGAGTATCTACATCATTTGTTATTTCAATATATAAAGTAGTGTGTGCATTAAATTAACCAAGCCTCAAAAGCACTACACTCCTCAAGGAAATTAACATAAATAGTTCAGAAGAAGCTAAGACTACTGCACACATAACAGCGCAGCTCAAACTCACTCCCGAATTGTCAGTGGAAACTTGTAGTCCACAATACTTGACCCGTCACTCCTTGATATTGATAAATCTGAGATTGAAGACCACCCAGAAATCTACAACTTATGGTTTCAAATATCTCCATGTTATGGTCATCATCCACTACGAGAGGAGGCAAAAGCGCCAGCGGGGCTAGAGGTGCGGCATCGAGGATCGGATTGGCACAACGCAACCGACGTCACAAGGAAATCCCAGAGACTTCAGTCGATTAGTTAGACAAGGATTCGATTAGTTGGTTTGTTAGTCTTTCAGTTGGATTGTTAAGATACTCTTTCATTGATTAGCTTGGGCTATAAATAGCTAGGGATTGTAATCAGTTTGGATTAAGCAAAGAGAATAAAGAAGTCTCGCTGCCTCACGTTCTCTCGTTCGCGTTCTCGTTCCCGGCGCGACGGCACCGACACGCCGCCGGGGATTCAAGCCTCGTCCTCCGGTCACTCATTGCTACGCCCTCCGCTGCCTCAGGCACTCTGACACTCCACCAAGTGAATCATCACTCATAAGGAATGAACACCCCTTGGTCAAACTATGGGAACATTTACTAAGTGCAAACAACCTTGAAGCAGTTTGCGATTAATTAAATTACTTAAACCACAAAGACAAAAGACTAAAGGCCAAGTCTAACTGAACATAGGTAGCATATTTCGGAAGCTTCAACATGTAACACCAGCATATGGCTTCAACTGCAATAAACCTGTAGCACATCACAGGCTCGGAGTGCTCGATTATACAACCGAAATCCCACTATGTCAGACAGTTTCCAGACAAGAAATACAGCTGCATACAGGCAAATCCAACTATTTCCTAGATCGAGCTGAGCATAAAGCTACCAAATCCTAAGAATTCAAGGACTCGGCACAAAACCCTAAAATTAATAGCTTATTCAGATCACTAAATTAGCTTTCCCCGCTGGAGGTGAGATCGAAAGCGTACCGGTGATGGTGCCGTGGACCACCGTGCCATTCTTGAGCTCGATGGTGACCGTCTCGTTGTTCAGCTTCATCAAAAACCTGCAACCGAACACCGCGCCCGAATCCCGCACCGAATTAGGTTTGCACCGCACAGATCAGCGAGGAACGACTAAGAGGAGCTAATCGGAACAAAAAGGAGGCGAAGAAGGGAGGGAGGGTCACCTGACGAGCTTCATCTTGGCGGCTGCGGCAGGGAGGAGCCGAGCGGCGCGGAGGCGGTGGCGCGCGGACGGAACCGGAGGAGCTCGACCTGTTGGCGTTCTCCGAGCGGGAGGAGTAAACCCTAGTTTGAAGGCTGATCTGACCGACGGAAGAGTGAGGCGGCTCGGAGAGGCTTAGTTGGGCCTTTAGTGGGCCATCTTTATTGAGCCTCATAAGGTTAGCTTTTCTCGCAATTGCAACAATGTTTTTTTCTTTTTGGAGAAGATCCTGTTGCATTCTTTGTTCTTGGATAGCTTTGTTCTAAAATACATTTCTTTTTCCTTTCAAGTAGGTCTATTGTCGATGATAGAACTATACTGCATAGCTGGAAGTTCAGCTACTTTTGTGCCAAGATGGGTTCGTTCACGTTCTCTCTGATCAAATTTCCAAAATTCGTTCGTTTGAGAATAGAAACAAGACGCTCATCGTAACTTCAAAAAGTCTAGTTTCTCAAATGCAGCACAAGTGTCTGAAGCAGAAGTGGAGCAACTCAAAAATATTTTATCAATTTCATGTGGAAGAAAATAGCATATTCACTAAAGGGTGGGCTACTATCCTCTGAAGTTTTATTTACTCAAATTCAGAGTATCAGAGGCAAAACTGCAAGCCCAGCCAACAGTGAACCAAATATTAGAGAATATACAATGGGAATCATTGAAACTGTAATATACTCATCGTCGCAGCATGATAAACCAAGGTCAACCTAAACTGCATCCCTCTTCCTACAAGGCCGCCAACTTCTTGGGTGGGGGCTTCCCTCCAGCAAGCAGGACAAATCCCTCTTCCTACAGTGGTGGAGCGGCCGCCAACTTCTTAGGTGGGGGGTTACCTCCAGCAAGCAGAACATATGCGTAGAAACAAGCCATTGCAGTGCTGTACCATTTTCAAGTGAGAGGGGACATCAGATCTCACTCCAAAAAGAAAAGAAACATCTTCCGGTGGACAATGGTAGAGTAATTTACCTCAGTGAAGCATAGAAGCCCCAAGGAAGGAGTCTATTTGTCTGCGTAAAGAAGTAAAGAGTTAATGCAATATTAAGACATTATAAGAGCTACATGTACTACATAAGAATTTAGGTTGCAATAGTTACCAAGAAGTACGCATGAGAATACTTCCACGCCAGGAAAGCAGAAATAGCTGGAAAACAGAAGTATACCATGTCCATAAGCAACATGTACTCCAAAGGTTGAAGAGATTATATGGTAGCTCAGGTACATTGTAATGCACAGCTTAGAATAAATTATGTTTTCTAACCTGCTTGAGCCAAGATAAATAGGACGCTGGATCTTCCACTCCTCCAAAATTTTAGACTGAGAGTACCCAGCAGGAGAGTGGCGAGCCCTGGTGCAACACCTAAGACAAGACTTATGGTGCTTTTGGAGAAAATGTATCCTAGAAGCCCCATAGAGAATAGAAGACCACCTGCATTCCCAAAGGAAATATCCTTATTTCAGTACTTGCATGCTAATACATGGATGGCAACAAGGTTCGTGTTTCCAAAACTCAAAAACAAAACAAAAAAAAAATCACAGAAATAAGGTCTACCATTCATGTGTGAAGAACATGGTAAAGATAAAATTTGTCAACTGCACAATAAAGCAGAGATGATATTTGCCCACTACTTTAGAGTTTATTACATGACCTATCAGATATATATGACACAACATGTTACATAATAGATTTTTGAAAGATTTTCTACCATGGAGATGGAAACTGTTATCTGAAACTCATTAGTAATCTAAAAATTTTAATAAAAAATTGTGGACAACAATGCAATGTGAAATTGATAGGAGTAAGTCATAATGTCTTGAACACGGTACCTGGTAAACATCTCTGCAAACAAGAACAAGGAAAAACAACACTTTACAGGATAGCCGTACTCCTGTGCGCAATTTATATCCACCTAAGCGCACAGCAAACTTTTAGATTGATGAAAATTCGAACTTACCAAAAGGGATCCCAAGGCAAAAGTCATGGATTTTAGCACTCCTTTTCTTGGGAATAACATTCTCGTCTGCTTTAACAAACTCCTTCATTTGATCTGATGGCAAGTTTAACTCTTCGATTCGTGCATTCTCATTTGCACATTTTGTTGAAATTCTAGCACGAAAATCAATTGGTTTCACATCCACCCCACTGGTAGAAACCGAAATCTGTGGAGACAGGCAGACAACGAAGTATGTTAACCTCTCCTCTGATACTTATAGCCAAGCTAACATTGTGCCAATAAAAGATTCGTATATAAAATCAACATGAACACTTACAATAATTTTCTGATAAACCAAGTACAAAGATGAGCATACATAAAACTGCATCTATTCCCTACATATAAATATTCAGAATACGGTTCATGTGACCAACTTTGTTAACTCGAGAATGTGAAATTTAAAAGATAGCCTTGAGTACAGAAATCTTAAATAAATTTCCAACAAACACAGGATTGAAAGAAAAGAATCCAAGATGCATCAAGAACAAGAGCTTAATTCAGCGAAAATGGATATTTGCTGTCACAGACGTGAGACATGGGACGACAATAGAACACAAGCGCACTATTCAGCCTATATTTCACTGTTTCACACAACCAGTCCCCAGTACAAGGACAATTACTCCTCAAACTAAGAAAGAACTCCGTTTATTAATAATTTTCACAAAAGAGAAAAGAACAACCAGTGTTGTTAGCCAAGCACAACGACAATCAACTTCCATACGGTCGTTACCCAGGCCAGGTTCTTCGAAACGAACGACCGACATGCACACAGAGGAAACTTCACCAAGAATGCAAGGTTAGGTTTTAGCCCAGGGATCGGATTTATACCTTGGGCGAGCGGGGGAGAGGGTTCTGCAACCACCGGCAAGGGGTCGGAACAGCGAAGGGACGAGTTCTCCGGTAGGCCGCCGCCGCCGCCGCCGCCGCCGCGGCCGATCCGTGGAGCTGCGCCGACGCCATGGAATCCGAAATTGTGAAACGGGAAACTTCGTTCGGAGATCTCCAACAAGGAGGAGGAAAGTGTGAACTTCGAGCTGGGTTCTCCTTAGCCGTCGGATGCAACGAGTGAGGCGTGGCGAATTGTAAGACGTCCATAATAAAGAGTGAGAAGGAAATGAAAATAGCATTTCTGCTACGTTTACGGTCCTCCTCTGAAGATTTCGGATGCTATCTAAGCTTAGGTTAGGTACAAAGGTGTTGTCTTGTATATAAGACAATTTATGAGATCACATATATAATGTATGGTTGTTTTTGTTGTCTAAAAAAAGTACCATACTTCCTTTAATTGTGGATAAAAAAAGAATATTTATGAGTTGCATGGCAACAACAGCTCCTACAATGGTGCGAAAGCCGTCTCATACTCCTAAATTTTAGCGCATGAGGTGGTTGATTCGCGAAACAACCGCCTCTTTCTCTCACCTCCCCCTCTCTCTTCTATGTCATCAAAAATTCCATATGGCAACGCATGAGGGCTATGAGACTGCTTATGTGTAGCGTTGTACCTGCCCTTAGTCAAGCTCACAAAATTTTAAAAAGATGCAGATCATGCAAAGAACTTCGCAATAGAATCAGACAACTCCAAATGAATCCGGATGATCAAAGAAATTGTTTAAAATGGAATTGTCAATTACTCTGCGCATCACACCTGAAACAGAGGACGGCATTTTTTTTTCTCCTTATCCAATGGGAAAATGTACATGATTTTCTGATCCATCCGGAAAAATTGTTGTTAATCAGGTAGTATATGGGAGCATCACTTATTCCAAGTTTTATGTTTTTAATCTACTCCTGTTCTTTGATCCCGGCAATTCTGCCGTCTCGATACATTACACCATATGATTGGCAAGCTCATCGGGCAAGTCCCAGAGCACGCAGTCGGAGCCGAAGAGCCCCGACATGTCGGAGCCGGCGCCGCCCTTGCCGCCTTCCTTGGCGTCTTCCATCTCGTCGTCCTCGCCGCGGCTGCTGCCGACGCTGTCGTTGCCTTTCTCCTGCGTCGCCGCCGGCGGCCTGGCCGCAGCCTCGGTGCCCGAGCTCCCGCTGTACATGCTCTGGTGGCTCCACATCGACGTGCCCTGGTCCGCGCCGCCGCCGAGGACGTACTCCGACACGAACTCGTCCTGCGCGGAGGGGTTGTAGGCGGCGTACATCCCCGCCAGCCCCTCCGACATGTCGGCAGGCGCCCACGGCGGCGGCGGCGGATGCTGCTGCTTGTCGGCGGCGGCGACGGGCTCGCTCATGATGGCGCGCGACAGGCCCATCTTGATGCGCTCGATGGTGTCGTCGGCCTGACGCGGCGGCGCGGGGAAGCACGGAGCGGCGGAGGGAACGCCGGGCGCCATGACGTTGGGCAGGGCGGCGGGAGGCGCGGCAGGGAAGACGTCGGCGGCGGGGCGCTTCTTGGTGAGGAGGTGGAGCATCTCGTCCTTGAAGCATCCGAGCGCGGCCTCGGCGAGGTGGGCCACCTGCGGCGGCGCGAGCGTGGTGGCGATCTCGGCCATGAGGTGGGAGAAGGACTTGTGGGTGACGGGGTCGATGCCCATCCCGGACAGCTTCTTCTTGAGCTTGGTGTTCCAGTGGTTCTTGACGTCGTTGTCCGTCCGGCCCGGCAGCTGCGCCGCGATGACCGACCACCGGTTGCCCACCACCGAGTGCAGCTTGATGATGGTCTGCTCCTCCGCGTCCGTGAACTCGCCGTGCTTCAGGTCCGGCCGCAGGTAGTTGGTCCACCGGAGCCGGCAGCTCTTCCCGCACCGCTGCAGCCCTGCCATCATCGGTCCGGGCAGTCAGATGCAATGCACGCAGGCAGGAACAAACTTGCAGTTAGAAATTCAGGGGAAACGCGCATTGGCCTGGCCGGGGGAGTGACGTACCGGCGTTCTTGGGGATGAGTCGCCAGTTGCGCGTGCCGTACTGCGTGATGTAGGAGAGCAGCTTGTTGTCCTCCTCGGGCGTCCACTGCCCGCGCTTCACGTTGTCCTTCTCGCAGCACGGGACGCGTCCCATCTTTCACCTCTTCTCCGCAATTCCTCCAGCAAAGTCCAAGCCAAGGTATGCGATCGATCCTGCTTCAGCTGCTGCGACACGGCGGTTTGCGGCCGGCTCACTGTTGGTCCGGGCGCATAAATAGGCGCGGCGCCGCGCGTGGTGGTGCTGCCGCCGGCGGCACGCACGGCGCACGGGGCGAAGGGGGCATAAAGAATTCAACGCCCGCGCGCGGCGTGACGAGGCCCCGGGAGGCGGGACAGGTTGCCCACCCGCGCAGCGCCGGGTCAACCACGGTCCAAGCTGCTTGCTGCCCCCGCGGCCGGGCGCCCGTCGCGTTCTCGCCTCCGCGCGCCGTCTGATCCTTCAACTTGCTCCCGGCGCGGAATCGACGCCGCGCGCGCGCGCGCGCGGGGATGATGGTGTTGTACTTCCTGAGAATGCGGAGCGACTTGCCGAACGCGTGCATTGGTGCTCACCCTCGGCAGTCAAAGCAGGCGGTCAATCCAAGCCGAAAACTGGCAACAGAGAGCAACGTGCATGGCATAATAATGGGCAAAAGGCACATCTCATTGAGAGATGACCAACCAGTTGTCAAATCGATTTTCAGTGAAATTCGTTGAGTTGACGTTAGTTTAAATTTTGTTTGACGAATGAGAATCAGAGATTCATACTACTGTGTCAGTCTGCAACTCAGCATCGGAGACCTCCAACCTAAAGGTCAGATAATTTTGCTCTGGGCGAGGCGAGGCAGGGGCAGTATACTACGTAGTCGATATTTCTATCCACTGCAGTTTGATTACACTCTTGAGATGACGCCGCTATTTTATCCTCCCGTCCTGCTCATCAAGAACACGGAGGCCAGCCGGGAGCTCCGATTCCAAGAAACCCCCCGGATCATGTTCTTTCCCACCATTTCAGTAAAATTCTGTCATGGAGACACACGGCTTACGCATGCTCTAATGATGATCCAAACTCAATCCAATACGAGATGCAAAATCCAGGGTTTACAAGGAGAACACAACGAGCAGTCCATAACATTCTGAATGATCTGAAACTACATACGCGGCAGCACACGTCCTTCTGAACAATGAAGCAAATCGGCGGTATTAACACGCGCACAGACTTGGCCCAAATGCAGGAGGCAGGCACTGGAAAAATACCGTGCCAGTGCCACGCTCTCGTCCTGCAGATGGCCTGCCAGTAATGCTGCTGTCCATGTCCATCCATCACCAGGGAGACGACGCCACATCTCCCCATTTGCGCTACTACGTACTACTGCATCCTCCCATTACAATTACAACAAGATCAAAGAGAGCAACTCAAAGCAGAGGAAGGACTAGCCCAGCTTCTGGCTGATGAGCCCCTCGATGGAACCGACGAGCGCGAATGCGCTGACGAGCAGGCAGGCGACGCTGAAGGCCTGCAGGACGAGCCAGCGGGTGGACCACTTGGGGACGTTCCGCTGGATGAAGTACATCTCGACGGGGAAGTAGATGGCCAGCGGCCAGAAGTTGAGCGCGCCCAGCAGCGCCAGCACCTCGTTGAAGTAGGGGAACGCGATGGCCACCGCCGTCGTGCTCGCCACGTACAGCGTCCGGAAGCACACGCGCAGCAGGTTCACCCGGCACCGCGGCAGGCACGGCAGCTTCACGCTGTGGAAGTCGTTCACGAACCCGCTGTCCGGGAACTTCTCCGCGAAGAACTTGTCCACGAACTGGAAGATGGGCTGGCTGTACACCTGCAAGTTTTTTTTTTCTCGAATATGTAACGCAGTGAGTGTCATGACTAGCTAGATGTGTTTCAGCATTTGCAGTTTGTGACGACTGAAGTTTCAGGCTTACCTGGTACCCGCCCAGCAGGTGGAGGATGATGCAGGCGTTGGCGAAGTCGATGAGCCAGTACGGCTCGTAGAAGCCGAAGCCGGTGAGGAGGTTGCCGGGCGCGTCGCTCCCGAAGGCGGCGTAGCCAAAGCAGCCGCAGCAGAGGTAGAAGAAGGTCGTCACGAGGATGGAGATCATTGACGCCTTCTTCATCGTCTTGTTCTCGGCTGGTGGCGACTTCAGGGTGTCCTAAGTACATTGGCATTGAGCTTAGTGGTTACTGATACAGTGATACTATATGAGTACTCGTGGACTTTTCGCAGTTCTGGAAGGAAATGGTGTGCTCCCGTTACCTGTATTTCCAGAAGGATCAAGGAGTACGGGTACGCGAACGCAATGTCCCCGATGGCTTGCGAGACGCGCCATATCTTCTGCACGGGGTTTCTCATCGGAACGCCTGTTATGCTTCCTTTGATCGTTCCATTAGCTGAAGAACAACAGTGACAGAATATTTTAGCTTATCTGACATCTATCTGTACAACTAGAACTCATATATATGTCATGATGACACAACGAAATCAAACATCCTTTATACTTTAAGAAATGTTGACAAAACCAGAGGCAGTAGTCAAATCAATCAACGGGCATATTGGAAACTGAAGCCAAAAAAAAATAAGGAAGGGTGGCGTACCGATGGTGTTGGCTATGCCGAGGCCGAGGCCAATGAAGGCGTAGGAGAATGACATGACCGCGGCGACCACCGAGAGCCACGCCATGTCGTGGAAGTCCGGTATGAAGGAGAGGAGGAGCTGCGCGCCGCCGAAGATGAGCATGTAGTAGCTGCCGTCGTAGTCGCAGGGCGCGTCGTGCCCGCGGTCGTGGTAGCAGTTGGACTTGAGAATCGCCCTGCGGACATCGAACAGCAGAGCAGCCCGGCACAAAACACACAAGCACTCGCAGTTAAGACCAAGTTATAGAAGACGAAATTAACCATGAGTAGTACTATTATAGAATCAGCAGCTCTGCCTAGCATCAGAATCCTTGTTCGATATATATAGACATGCATGCAGCGCGGCGCGATAACATAGAAAGGGGATTCTGAAATGGAAGGGAAAAAAAATGTTGTTACCGGTGACGATCGACTACCTTATGCTAGTGGCGGTGGTGATGATATAGGCGACGCCGCAGCCGTACAGGCTCACGAACTGCAGCGAGCCGCAAGCCCAGGTATGCTTCTTGCCTGAGCATGTCGCCACAGAGCAGCACAGCACACGGATTAAAGGAGCCACAGGTAAAAACGACAGCACAAAGAGCTTATTCGATCAGTTTCCACGACACAACACTGCTTTGCCGCGACGCGTGCCGTCCGTGCCGGCGAGAGATCAATTAAGGGAGCGCGCGTCGAATAGGTAGGCTACGGGAAATGGTGGTGCACAGTACAGTACCGAGGTAGACGCGGACGGCGTCCATGTAGCAGTGGTTCCGGGGCCCCTTCTCCGGGTCGCCGCGGCGGTAGCACTCGGTGAGCAGCGCCGCGGAGACGTAGGTGACGAGCGCGAAGCAGAGCAGGCAGGCCGGCCCCGCCACCCACCCCAGCTGCGCCACCGCCCACGCCAGCGACAGCACCCCGGCGCCGATCACCGCCGTGATGATGTGCGCCGCGCACGTCCACGCGGTGCCGGTCCGGCGCGGGTGCCCGTCGTCGTCGCGCCGGCCGTCGAGCACCTCGAGGGAACGGTCCACCGCCATTGCATGCGCGCGCGCGGCTCGCTCGCCGGTGATATCCGGGCGGCTATTAGCTGGGACTGATGGCACCGGGCCGAGGGGCTGGCTGGCTGGCTGGTTGCTCCGAGAAGCGAGAAGCGAGAAGCACGGCTGCGAGAGTATCCGGTGGGGATGGACTGGAGCTATCGGCTATGGCTAGCAAAACAAGCGCTGCACGAAGTCTCAGGGCCGGAGCAGTGTAGGAGGACAGAGATTGGGCTCAGGTCAGGTCCACAGACGGCGACGACAGCAGCCGTAGCCGTGTAGCTAGGTGCGGCGATGATCCTCTCTGATCGCGGCTTCGACTGAATCATTGAAGCATTATTATTGGCAGTTTTTGTCCGCATGTTTTCCGGACGGGGATCGAACGTGCCGCGCCACCTTTCCGGGACGAGAAGCCCGGCCCCGGCTGCATCACTCGTTACAAACGACATCACCTTTTCACGCAGGAGAATAGAGTGTGGATGGGGCACTTGTCCTAGTATGTGAATTTGCGCCCGGGAAATATCTAAGATCCGCGAAGACTGCATCCAAACAAGACGTGGATGCGGTGCTTTGCCTTTGTCCCGTTGGCTGCATTTGCATCTGAAGATGAGCAGCGAACTGATGAACCAGAACCACGCCCTCCATGGTACGAAACTACCATCGACGAACAAAAAAAAAAAACCCCACATCTAGAATCCATCGGCCATCCTAACACATGCCGATACGTTTCCATCTCGCAGGGACACAAGAATGGGCAGGACGAGAACAAAAGTAGCTAGCGCTACCGTGTCACGAGTCGACAGGGCGGGCATGTGGGGTGACCCCGTCCACTGGGCGGGGCCCGAATGCCCGATGGGTCAGGGACAGCCGAAGAGAGCGACGCAGAGTACTGTACTCTGAGTACAGAAGAATGAAGCTCACGCTCACGCAACCATTCCTTCACGGGATGTTGCGGTATCGGCTTGTGCAAACCTGCTGCCCATCCCCATATCATGCTCTGGCATAATCAGAAAGCACCATTAATAGCGCCCAAAATTGGCTGCAAATGGGTCTTGGCAAGGTCACAGTTTTCTCTCTCAAAAGAAAAAAGATCCTGAACTAGTGTCGAAAATGGCTTAGGTTCACACTGAATTTATATTACTGATTCATTGTTACAGTTACAGGTTATTGTCGATGGCGTCCTTCATTTCGGTGGGTGCAATATGGCGTCCTTTATATTACTAATTCAGTGACTCGCGCCTAGTTGCAATTGCCCACCGACACTGCACAGTTGTTGTCATGGAGGCGTTAATCACCCTTTGCGGACAGTTCGGACCATTTCGATTCCTTTTTCATGTCATGAGGACCAGCACGGGGCCAAATCAACATTCCCCTGCTTATCCTCCTGCCGATGCTACATACTCGGCGCCCGTTTCTATCGATTGCAACGGCGGGTGAGTTCGTCAGCAGCGTGTTATACTGACCAAAATTTTGGTCTGGATGTTCGTCAGCAACTAAACAGCTGCTACTGGAGGATGCTAGAATCGTTGCGGCTCATGAAAGAAAGGAAAATTCGATTTCGCGCTCTTTCGGGTGCTTTCTTGACTTCGCAGTCGTTTCGCGCCGCTCAAGAAAATTACCCTCCATATGACATTCTTCAGCTCGCTACCCATCAAACAGATCATGACAATGGAGACAAGTTGGGCTCTGTTTTCGTCTTAGAATGGTCACGAACGATATCTACCGACAACGACCAGCATCTGAATCTAGGCGGAAAGAGGAGACGTGTGCGTCGATTTTTGGTAGAAGTAGTGAACCATAGTATGAAGTTAGGATCTAGGAGGTGTGACTGTTAAGATTTGGAAACTTTACCGGGGGCATGCTGAATTTGTCACATTTTGAACAAGTGCTGGGTCAAAGTACTCCCGCACCTTCACCCACTTTTTAGGGTTCTGTTCGGTGGCTCATACTCCCTCTGTCCTAGAATACTTAGCGCCATTGACTTTTAGACATCACGTTTGACCGCTCGTCTTATTTAAAAAATTTATGCAAATATTATTTAATTTTTCATAATTTGTTTTAACATTCAAGATACTTTAATCATGTCAAGTTTGTTTTAGCATTTGCAAAAAAAAATTGAATAAGACAAGCAGTCAAAGATGACGCCAGAAAGTCAAAAGCGCCACGTATTCTGAGACGGAGGGAGTACTATTTAACAACTCGAGGAATTGAGATTGGTGGTATAGACGTAGCATGGGCGATTGCAGAGAAACAGATGTGGAAGCGAAGGTGTTCGACTCTCACATTCAAGAAGCATGGAAGACAAGAAGATCAAGGTGTTCGATTCTCTGTAATCTTCCAGAGAGCAACATACTCCCTCCGTTTTTAATTATATGACACCGTTGACTTTTTCGTTGAACTTTGACTAATAATATAGATTTAAATAATTATTTTTCGAATGTGAAATGAATATCATTGAATTCATCATCAAAAGCACTTTAAGGTTAACTTATATACTTAGCTTTTTACACAAATATTTATAGGTAAGACGAATGATCAAAGTAAAAAAAAAAATCAACGGTGTCATGTCTTAAAAAACGAAGGGAGTAAATCGAAACGACTTGAAGGTGGGCCAGTGGCTATTGGGCCAAGGCCTAAACGTGGAACTACCAGCCAATCCCCTGGCCCAAGTGGCATCGGCCGTGGGCTCTTTGCAGGCTGCGGCGCAAAATCCGTCCAGTGCGTCGGGAGTCGAACTTAAAAAAAACAGCTGTACCCTCTCTCTCTCAAAAAAAAGAAAAGAAAAAAACAGCACTAATCACTATTTCTTGAAGTACCACTAGTAGATGCGACGTACCTGGAGCTGATGGAGGCTGTGATGGTGTAGGCGATGCCGTAGCCGAACAGGGCCGTATGCTGCAGCACAAAGCACACCCACGAGTTGCTGGTACCTGCCAAGCATTTTCTACCCGTGTTCAGTAAACCATTCAGCCCAGAAAGGAGCTATAGAATTCAAACAGGGGGCCAAAAATTACTCCAAGTACGCATTTGTGCAAAATGATCATTTGAAAACCACATTGTGCAGAATGATTGATCGTCGCAGCCTAACAGGCACGCAGAAAACAAGCCTTCACATGATCAATGAAAAGGGCCCTAATAATTGAGTAACAAACGTGTCGATGCATCAAAGCATCGGGCGGGCGATCGGCCGAAAAAGGTGGAATGTTCTCCAGAACATGGTCGCAAGGTGAAGCTTACTAGCTTAGCTTACGTCGCTGTCACGATTGTTAGTCCGAACAAAATGAATGGTTCAGTCGTGTCGATCACTAGTGCTCCGCCTCACTTGTCCTTCACCAGCCACCTGGCATGTGCCAGCTGTGGCGTCGCGGTGACGAACACGAACTCGTCCACCAACGCTGGCGAGAGCGCGCGGGCAGCCATCATTCCCCGCGCGCGAATCGCATGCGCAAACGCGACCGCCAGCCACGTCGTCCCCCGGAGGAATCGGAGCTCTGGCAGGCAGGGTCCCCTTCGCTGACGTGTTTTCCGTGAGCCGCCGCTGCGCACCACACAGAGTTTTGGTCGAGCTGTACCGTGCTCGCCACGGGGTTCACGAGCTTTCCCGTGAGCCGGTGGTGCTCCGCTGCTGCTCGTGTTTGTTTTGTCCCTTTCATCAGAGGTAGACGCTTCACCATCGCGATCCATCAATTTTGTTTGAAAGACATCGAACCAATCCGAGAGGAACAGAGGCCTACTCGTGACATTTCCCCTTTCGTACATGTTTTGTTCAAACATGAGTCGAGATGATTAGCTAGAACTAGCTCGCCTTACGCATGTAGTTTGGCTTGGTCTGACACAGATGCTTTTTTTTTAGGGCAGTCTGACACGGATTAGTTAAGTGGTTAGCCGCGTTACTGGAAAAAACAACATAGGCGAGTATTCCGTGGTCGGTTAACTTATTCGGACTTCTTTGTTGTCAACTGAAGCTTGCATAAGAGTCGAGATGATTAACTAAAATATCCCTACATTGGAGCACTTCAAATGCTCTGGCACATGTTCTGAACTATCGACGTCAAAAGCACCAATGCCTGGAGGAATACGTCTCTGTATAATGCGGCTCTTTAAACCCAAAACCAAACACATGTCAGCTGCTGCTGGTGCTGCTAATTCGATCCTTAATTCGTGCCGAAGATACACAAAGAGTAAAACAAACCCATTTTATGAAACTCAGATTCTCTAAATAAATAAATAAATAAAAAGCTGGGCAAAAAAGTGGCCGGAGGGTGGCGTACGTACCTAGGTTGCGGTCGACGGCGCCGGCGTAGGTGCGGTTCCGGTGCGGGCCGTGCTCGGGGTCCGGCGAGCGGTAGCAGTCGGCGAAGAGCGTGGACTGCAGCGCCGTCACGGCGGCGAAGACGAGCATGGTGGCCGGGCCGGCCACCCACCCCAGCTGCGCGATGCTCCACGCCAGCGACAGCACGCCGGACCCGATCACCGCCGTGATCACGTGCGCCACCGCTGTCCACATGCTCCCTTCAACCGTTCGCATCCGCGGCATGCACCGAACACAGTCAGTCGAATCCCGAATGCGCCGCCGCCGCCCCGGCGTCGATTCGATCGAGCAGGGGCGGAGGGCGGAGATGATCGAACGCGATGTATAGAGTTTAATCTGAAAAAAATCGCAAGGCTAACAAACTCACCGCTCCGCACGATGCCGGCATGTTTCGGTTGATCCGAGATGAGGGGGACGCCGGCCTCGCGATCCCCACCCTCGCCGAGCGCCATGGCGGACGATCGATGGAGCGAGCCAGTCAGTCAGTCTCTGCCTACCTAATCCCAGTTTCGTGGAGAGGAATGAACCAGCGAATTGTGGGGGAAGGGGACGGATTGTTTATCAGGGGACTATTTGAAGCCTGGGCCCTGGCCCGGCGAGTGGTGGTGGCGGCCGGTTATCATTCGAGGCGGTAATGGCGTGTGTTGTTCCGGGAGGGCATGGAAGAGGCTTTTGATTTATTTTTTTTAAGTATAGTAATCGCTTTTCGTCGATGAAAAGGACGGTACGTATCTGTACCGAGATCGAGTGTTTGACCCTGCTTGTGATTGGTGCCTCCTTTGTATCACGGTGGTTAAATCATTCAGCCTGTACCAACGAATGCATCTGGTGATCATCAAATACAAACTGTCGCCATTTTTTTCTGTTGTTAGTTAGCACAAGTTTGCACTAAACTAACGATACAGAAAAAAGGAAATAGAGGCAGTGGAATTATTTCAAACTAACACACGGTTCGGGTTTAGAGCGAATTGTCAGCTAGAAAAAAGCCACCCCTTGGGCAGGTCGAGCAGGCTAGCTGGTTCATCAAATTTTGCCTAACTTCTCATTAGGAACTTCCAAATCGAGGATTGCAAATTCGCGAGCTGGCTCTCGGCATAATAGCCGCACACGTACATCTGTCAGTATCTGTTACTCTAGCGCACTAATTTTTTCTTACTACTCCATCTCTAATGTTCAAGCAACGGTGAGCACCAGAGTCTTCTGGATCTCTCCCGAAGGAACTACCAGAATCAGACAGGAAGCTGCTGCGAAACAATCATTTGGCGTGGATTGTTCCCTAGCGGAGGATATTTTTCTGGACTTGCCGCTTGATTACTCAGCAAAAGCCGTTTGTGCTCCAGGTCATCTGGATAGGGCAGATTTGTCGGTTCAATCTTCGATGATGCTCATTAGTATAAGGTTTGTGTACGTGCTTTCATAAAAGTGAGTATGCGTGTGTTATAAGTGTAGAGTTGTAGTACGTAATCGTACGGAAAAAAAACGGTGCCAGTAGTCTAGAAGAGCAGGGCTGCTGAATGTGCCATGACAAGTGGACGGTGTATCACTGCCCTGGTGCTGCAGAAGGCCGGGCCGCCCAGACGCCAATCAGCATCAAGCCAGTCTGAAGGCTGCAAAACCCAACGTAAGAAAGCCCATTTACTTTTCTTGAAGCTCAAGGCCCACGTTAAAAGGTCAGGTTCGTCTCGGACCCAAGGCCCACGGCAGATGGTAAAGTCCAACGCAGATTGTCTTTTGGTCAACAAACTTTTTTCTTGTGCTAAAAAAAACTTTTTTCTTGTGATTTGAGACCAATTCATTTTGCCAAATCTTAAAAAAATCATTTTGCCAAAAAGGAGAGAGAAAAAAACAACCACAAATGAGATGGGAAAGAACATCTCGTTTTGTTTTCATTTTTTCATGGTTCACGAAACGGCGGTACTTATAAATGAGAGCTTCGTTTCCGATCGAAAACCAGGAGCAAACGTGAAAGTTAATAAAATAAATAGAAGCAAACAAAGCGATAGAAGGTCAAATTAGGGACACTAAAGCAATTTTTTTGGGGGAAAAATGCTAAAGTATGAACATAAATCTTGATGAATGGTGTAGGTATCATCATTCTGGCACTATCCCATCTCAAGTATCTTTGGAAAAAATGGGCCTTTGCTATTTATCTCTTAAGCATTTTTTTTGGGGGTTTGTCTATCAAATTGGTAGAGTTGTTATGTGTCTGCATGTTTTTTTAGACGAGTGACAAAAGCAAATTATTTAATAAAAATATGATGACATCGTTTGAGTGATGAAGTGATATTAGGAGTAGATTAATTCTAGTACATCCCAAAAAATTAGTAGCTTAAGATGGAGCAATATAGCAACGTTTAAGCGCTTATGTAAGAACCTAATAGTCAAATGTATAAATATCGATGAACGTTGATCTAGCTAGTTGCACTTGAACAGGTTTTGCTCACATCCATATCTCTCTAGCTTACTAATAAATGGATCATTGGATAATGCATGCTCCAACGCTTCAAATTTGATAATTCAAGGATCCATTATATATGTTTGACGATCATATGGGAGGCATCATTTAACTGAACGTTATTGTAGCACGTATAGGAGCTAGAGTTACCTGGCTCCTACTAGCGCCCGAGAAAGGCTTGACAGGAGAAGTCAGGAAGGACTGTGTTGCGAAAACGGACGTAGCTTTATCTTTGGTTTTCTCTAACGAAACTCTCACTCTCTCTTTCTGTGCCCTGAAAAGCGTAACGACCATGCATGCAAGCAGGTCCACATTCACACTGAACAAACCACCACTAGGGAAGTACGGAGCATGCGTACGCAGTACGGCTGGGTTGAGTTTGTTGTGATCAACACAACGCTGAAGATGTTTTGATTTGTTGCTCGTCCTAATTATACTATGAAGCACTAGGAGCGGACAAATATAATAAAACGGTGTCAAGCTAGCAAGGGTGAAGATGTTCATCTGCGTAGCGTAGTAGGAGTAACTGGTACTAACGTTACATCGTTTTGAATACGAAGCACGTCGGTGTTAGTTATGTGAGAAAAGCGTATGAAACGCACCAAAAGAGAGAAATAGGTAGTAGCGCATCTCTTTTGTTGGCAGTGGCGCTACTTTTCAATGCAGTGAAAATAAAACGTACGTACCCAGCTCATATTTTGCTCGGCAATTACCGAGCACAGTACTGTGCACAATGAAACGTGCTCCAGCAGTAGATCGAGCGAGCATACACGCTGGTAATTCGCGGTCCAAAAAGAAGCGTTAATTAACCGCGGGAAGCCGCAAATAAGAAAGGTACGGTGAAAAGACAAAAAAAGGATCTGGACGAGATCTCGCAGTGGTGGTAACAAGTAACGGAACGAGCTTAGCAAGCAAGCACCTTGGTGGTCGATCGATCGCACACCTCCATCGACGCCCTAAAATCCCGGAGCCTAGCTCGATCGATGGATGGCATGCGATGCGATCATGCGAATGGAATCCCCCTCACCTCCCCATCTGCTCATCTCTCTCTCTCTCTCTCTCTCTAGCTGATCAGAGATACTACTAGTAGTAGTAGTAGGGCTGGACCCACTGGTGCGTGCGCGTGAGGGTTAACAACTGAGCCTCGTCACGCCCTCGCGTCCCACCCCACCCCTCCTCTCCGCTGCTTCGCTCTTGGGTTTCTTGTTGCTCGCGGATTCTGGCGGTTACAGCAGCACGCAGCAACAAGCCAGCCAGCTCCGCTCTCACCGCCCCCGCGCGGCGCGGGTGTTCCAGCTCCCCGGCCTCCTGCTCCGGACCGGAGGTGAGATCGGTTCCTCTCCTCCTCCTCTCCGTCCTCCCCCCGCCCTCAAGCACGCGCGCGATACTGATCATGGCGCACAGCTAGCACCTCTCCGTCCTCGTCCCACTACCTAGGTTTTGCGCGGCGGCGCTCGAGGTTCGGTTTCGTGCTGTTTATTCCTTCCTTCCGTCGGTCTCCAGCGGATGGAGATGGATTGCCTAGCTATCGGGTTCCTCGCTCGGTGGCGGTGGTGGTGGTACTACTAGTTTCTGTGGAGGACCGAGATCAGTGTGTCGTTGTGGTGCGCGTGCTGGTTCAGTTTACCACGACCTGTTGTTGTTCATCTGGAAGGCAGCGTTATTAGTTGCCTGTTAGTTCTTGACTCAGGTTTGGGCCAGCAGATTGCAGGTTTCGCTTTGCCTATTCCGTCCACCGGAATTTCTAATCGGTGATGCTCCACTGTGTAGTACTGCTGCTGTTCTCGCATGGGTTTCAGTGCGAGATTTTCGTTCCCTTTTTTGGTCGTCGAGTAGTACTCCAACTGCTAGCAGTTCGGTGCTTTTCGATCAGCTCCGTCTTTTCTTTTCGATGTGGGGCTCAATCGGCGCCGCCGCCCCCCGGCCATCTGCTGCTGTGACTGTGATCAGCTCTTCTTCTTTTTGCATCTTCTGATACGTTCTTCTCGCCGTCACTAATAATCCGCTGCTTGCTGCCTGCTGGATCGATTCGCTGTGTTCTTTGGCAGCATGATGATTTCTTTCCTAATTTGCGGCGGATTTATTTTCCAGCTTGTTAGTGTAATTATCTGCTACTTGCTGTTTGGCCGCTGGATTCTGGAAAATATCTGGGGTTCGATTCGACGAGTAGGATCATCTCCTGTTGCTAATTGATAGGTTTCCAATTCTGGTGCGTCCGTGAGATGCAGATCCAGCACCTGCCATTTTTTATTCTCTGAATTTGAGCATGTTTTCTCGGCAAATTTGGAATTAATTAGTACTATTTCCTTCACTTCGATCAGTAGTAGGCTACACTGCCATGCAAGCCATGGTTAGCTTTTGCGCAAAGGATCGCTAGCTTTCTTTCATTCCCCTCCTCTTCCTTTTCCCAATGCGGGTAGCTTGACTGCTGGAGTGGTACCGCACTTCAGGTGGTTCGTTTCTCTCATCTTATCTCTGGGTTTCTGGTACTCTGGTGACAGAAAAGAAGACAAAAAGCTGCAAGATTGCCTGTCACTTCGGTACATGGAATTTCCTTTTTCTACCACGCCTTGTTGTACTGCAGCCTGCTCTCTCTTCTCCCACTTCACTCGAAGTAGTAGGTGCAGGTGAACCTTGCGGCGTGCAGCTCTAGCTTATTGTACTTTTACTGATTCACACACACCGCATATTGTTGCTTTGCTGCCTCTCCATGGTTTCAGTGTGCATTATTTGATCTTTTGCTTCTCTTTTTGGGTGGTTTTCGAATTATTACTGTTGGAGATATGCTACTTTCTCGTTATTTCATGGTTTTATTCCAACTGAAAATTGACTCTTGGTACATGCTGGTTGGTGAAGACAAACACTTTGTTAATCGTACTATATATAGCCCACGTCCTCATCTGATTGGTCACATTGTTTTAATTTCTTCTTTTCCAGGTGAGAGAGGACTGCTGATTCTCAGATGGGAGCAAGACTCTTGAGGTCCAGAGTTTGTTTCGGTTACTAGCTCGATCGTGGCATAAAGGAAGGAGAGCTTAATCTGCTTGGCTCGTGGAAACGGACGCAAGCAACCACCCAGTGGAAGGCAAAGCAGCAGGCCACAGCACAACGCCATAACTCCTCTCTCTGATCAGCTGCAAACTCCAGCACCACCACCACCTCATGGACTTGCGAGCTTACTACTTCCAGGCTGCCGAGGCTGCGGCCGCGGCGGTCCATGCCGGAGATGACGACGACGAAGTGACGGAGCTCACTCCCAAGGCTGTGCTGCTGAAGCTCGAGGTCCAAGCAGGCAAGGCTGACGACGGGCCGGCGTCGCGCAAAGGCAGTTGCTTGTCTCCGTTGGGGGTTGGCAGTGCGGAGGCTGGCATGGTCGTCGCCGCCGAGGGCAGCGGCGGCCGTGACCTGACGTGCCCAGAGTGCGGCAAGACGTTCCCGTCGGGCAGGGCCATGTACGGGCACCTGAGGAGCCACCCGGAGCGGGGATACAAGGGGGCTACACGCCCGGCGACGGCTGGCGCCGCGGCCGTTGATGGAGACAGGAGGCCGAGGAAGGTGCCGCGGAAGGAGGCTGAGTCGCCGGCTGCGGATGCGACGGACGTCGGGCTTCGGTCGAAGTGGCCAGTGAGAGCGAAGCGTGGGCGCTCGTTGTCCGTGGCGGCGACGCCGTCGAGCAGCTGGCGCAGCGAGGAGGAGGAGGCCGCGATGATTCTCCTGGAGATGGCGTCTGAAACCCAGCATCCTTGGCAACCGGTGCGTACCCGCGACGCCGGGCACCAGATGCCGGACGTCGAACAGTCCATGCTACTCGATGATGATCATGTCACCCAAAACCAGACGCCAGCACTCCTGCAGCTGATGCCACCGGATCGTGTCGCCTGCGCCGTCGCCGCGCACCAGACGCCCGAGGACGATTCTCAGCAGACTGTTCAACTGGAGCTTTCCCCTGAGGTCATCGTCGAGTCGCAGGCGACGCCGGAGGTCAAGGAGCTGCTTGAGATCCCCACGGAAGCTGTCCTCGTCGTGGTTCACGGCAAGAGCACGCCTGCGAACCATCTGCCCGTCGCCGCAGGCAGCGGCGGCGCGAAGAAGAACAAGAAGCGACGGATCCTCCTGGACCCCGAGCGGACGACGCCACCAGGAACGGCATCGCCGGAGGCCGCCGACGCCAAGCCGGCGACGGCGAGGCGCATTCCGTCGCCGGCGTCGGACAAGAGGCACGAGTGCCCGATCTGCGGCAAGTCGTTCCCCACCTACCAAGCTCTAGGCGGCCACATGTCCAGCCACGCCAAGGACGCCAAGCAGGCCGCGCGCCACGACGACCCTGCCGTGGTCCAGGCCATGCGCAACATTCTGGCGCACCGCAAGCAGAAGGGCGGCAACGCTGTCGGCGGCGGCACGGGCGCGGCGGCCGAGGGCACTGTCCTCGCCGGCGCGGGCAAGCAGGGCGCTGTCGCCGGCGCGGACCAGGAGGACTCTGTCGCCGGCGAGGGCCAGGCGGGCGATGTCGTCGGCGCGGTCCAGGAGCGCCATGACGTCCAGCTGCCGGAGCCAGTGCCGCAGAGCCCGCAGCAGCACGTGTGCCCCGACTGCAACATGACCTTCCTCTCCGGCCAGGCGCTCGGCGGCCACAAGCGGAAGCACTGGTACCCGGAGAAGAAGCAGGCCAAAGCGGCACTCGCCGTGGCGACACAGACCTTCGACCTGAACGAGCTGCCCAGTGAAGGAGATGAGGAGAAACTGCCCTAGCTATCTAGCAGCCGTAGTATATTGACCCCTTCGTTGCTACTGCAGGATGCATCAATTTTGTAGCGAAATTAGGATTGCCGTCTTGTGCGTGTCACCGTGCCATTTATTTGGGGTTTAATCACAGAGTTCAAATGTCATTTTTGTCCAGATGCAAGAGTATATGTCAGTTGATGATCTTGCTCCGAATCACATGAGCATGAGCATCCTGTCGTGTCAGGATATGTACAGTCGGTGAAATGTCGTTCTGAATCCTCGTGCGTGCATTATAGTAAGACTGATCCGGTTTCGTGTTGGGACGTACACCTGGCGTGAGGAATTATTGAGTACCTTGATCAAACAAATAGTTTTCGTGCGTTAACGTTTTCTTGCAGTGTTTCTAGCTCCTCCAACAGTAACTGTTCATTCCTCCGCACTTAGTTGATGGTAACGGTTCTGACTGTTGACTGCACTAATCTGACTGCTAGAGCAGCTGAAATAATCGACCGGTTCCCAGTTGAAACTATTTCAACTGAATTGCCAATGGCCAGACAGGTGCTCCCCTGGCATGGAGTGCAGGCACATTATGCGTTTCGGTGGTAGATACTAGTTAAAAGCGGCTGGGCAATTTGGACACCCAGTTCAAGTTCCTCCATCGCAATTTGGCCTGCAACATACTCCCTCCATTTTTATTTATATGACACAGTTGACTTTTTCGTTGAATTTTGACCAACAATATATAATTATGTAATTAGTTATTTAACGTGAAATCGATATCATTTGATCTATCATCAAAAGCACTTTAATGTTAACGTATATATTTAGCTATTTGCACAAATATTTGTAGATAAGACGAATGGTCAAATTAACGAAAAAAGTCAACTGCGTCATATAAATAAAAACGAAGGGAGTAGTAAATTGTAATGTACATGGTCCTGAAGGGCCATCACAGGAAAAAGAAATAAAAATGAACGCGCTTCAATCAACAGGGCATAGCGATGCGTATTGCTTCAGTTTTCAGTTCAGTCATCATAATACGGGAAAGTTTTGTTTCCTAAAAAAAAAAGTTTCATCTAAAAGATCCGGGGAAATTTTCATTGAACCATTGCTTTGGGACGCTTCGCCTCGGCTGTTTTTACCAATCGTATAGAACATGGAAATGTATCCCTATATGAAACAAGGATAGCTCGAAAGGATAAGACTCTGAATTTTCAGCAACTTACATGCCGTCAGTCATCTAATTAGTCAACTGAACCCAAGTTACGAACAGATCTATTCACCTATATACAGTCTATACAGAAACATTTACTTTCTGATGAACATCAATCAAACTATATTGAAACTATGCCACCTAAGATATTGCAAACCGTGACAGCGAATTTACAGACTGAACGAACACTACCTAAATCAGGTTGGTACAACGTCATTGAACGGGACCGAGACTTGCACGAAGAACATCTTCAGCGAGAGGCACAACATTATCAGCTGTATGAGACCAAAGAGGGACACCTTGAAGGTTCTGCTCTGCATCTTCAGAACTTCTGTCGTCCGGTAGAGCTCCTTCTCGTGGACCTCCAGCTTATCCACCTGCTCTTTCAGCATCACAATCTTGCTCTCTGTCTCTCGTAGCTTGAACATCATTTTCGTGTTGTCGCTGGCCGATGACTTGTGCTCCTCCAAGGCGATCTGATCCTCTGCCCGGACTTGCCAATTCTGTTTGGCTTTCACCATCACCAACCACTGAATTTCTGCTTGTATTTTATCCTGGAGTTGGCGTTCGACCTCCATTTCCAACTGAACAATATTAGCGGCATCTTCCTCCAGAAGTGGTCTATCTGCACTATCGATAACTATCTCAAGATTGGAAATCCTTAAGTCTTTTTGTCTGATAGTGTCTGATGCTTCTTTCATTTTCAGTTCAAGATGCTGCATCTTCTCATTCATTTGCAAGACATCAACTCGTCCATGTGGCAAAACGATCACATCTTGGTCTTTGTTACCACAACTGGATTCCTCAGCTTCAGAATCTTTGACAAGGTCGGAAATTTTTTGTACCTCTGAACAGAGATAGTAACAGAAGAGTATTTAATACAATTTATAAGTGATTAATACAAGCACAAACTAAAGCTCAAATACTGACGACAATCAGGTGGTACTTAAGAACAGGATAATAATCCACTAAGAATCTGGATGTCACAGTTTTGATATAACCAAAAGCAACAGGACTAAGTAAAGAACCAGAACAAGCCAGAACACTCGGAAGTACATGCTTGGCCCTTGTACTATACACCATCCAGATGAATTTTGTTGTTGTTAGGAAACACATACAGTTCATTTGTGAACAACACGTACTGTCCTACTGACAATAAAATTCATCTGGAGGGACTATTATGACAAAATGAATATTTTTCCATATAATATACTTTGTCACTATTGTGCACGGAATGCTTCATACTGTCGAAAATAACAGTTATCCTTCATGCTTGATTAAAAAGCAACAGATTTCCTTTTATGGCATTGTAAAAAAAAAGGAATAAGGTGTGGGATAATTTGCAGCGACTAGCAATTCAAGAAATCCAAGTTTTCGTGCATCCTGTCAAAATATTAGATATTCTATACAGGAAAGTAAATATTACACAAGTTATCTGTCCCACATTATTTAAGATGGCTGGAAAGCACAAAGGCTAAGGAGTAGCTGACTGATTAGTATACAAAGAATTAAATCAGAGTGCATGAGAAGCATAAACAAAGAACAGAAGTTTACCGCTTTCAAGGACTTCTTGGGTCGTCTGAAGTGAGGAAACTGATTCAGCAAGAGGATCGCCATCTTTATCTTGGAGCACCCAACTCCAGTCATTTTCATCATTTTGCTCTTGAGTATGATGCATACCAAAGCTCCTTATTACTGTCTCCTCATCAACCTCATTATCTCTTTTGTACGCAGACTGCACCTCCTCACTTTGCCGGTCCTCGCTTCGATCCCCATCATAGCTCATAGACATTGTTCTATGCCACTTTTTGCCAAAAGCATCACCTGCATCATATGCTATCAAGTAAGGCTCAACCCGGGAAGCATGTCTCTTGCCCGTGATAACTCCCTGATGCATCTTGTGTCCTGTTCTTCTCAAACTATAATCCTTCACCCCAACCTTTTTCCTACCACAATCCACAGCGATCCTCGATCCTATGATGCCTAACGAATAGCCCATGGCTAGCACCAAAAAATCAATGTTCAGATGCAGTGGGTTGTCACGTGGGTTCCTACTCACTCTTCTCCATCTCCTCAACCCAGACCTTTTCTTGGAGGATGTTTCAGCAAAATACTTATGTTGCGGCGCTGCAGCCTTGTCATAGAAAGGCAACTCTGGAAGCAATCGGATTCTACCGGCCTTCACAACATCACTACCAAGAGTACCTGTTTTGATATATATGAAGCGCAATTCAGCTAACTTCCCCCCTCTATTTGCAGCTGTACCACTAAATTGAACCAACTTGCCCCAATTCATCTCAACAAGAGAAGAATCGAGAGCTTCTGGAGACTCTTGGGCTGTATTTTCTGCTCTATTTATGACTTCCAATCGACCCAACCTAATTTCAACCATTTTAACTCAACCCTACAGGACAACTGCAACTGAATTCCAAAGACAATTTGGTTCCTAGGGTTTGGGACCGCGCTTGTTCTAATTCAAATGGAAATTTATAGTGTCCCATCCCATTCTAGCCTCGCCGAATTCACCGCCCAACATTTCCAGGCACCCGGCCTGATAAAATCAACGAAACTACCCTCGAATTTGCCGGCCTCGGCTGCAACGAACCGAAAATTCCGCAGAAACTTCGAAAGAACTTGGTGAAAGGGAGATAGGCGGGGAGAGGGCACGAACCTGCCGCGAAGAAACTTCTCGGAATCGAGTTGGCGGATGAGTGGAAACTGCAAACACCGGGTGGGAATATATACCCCGGGGAATTTCCGTGGAGTGGCGGACAAGTTGCGCGCCACGGAGAGAGGAGGCAAAGGAAAACAGAGGAAGGCAAGCGAAGAGCAACGACGGAACAAGGAAACTAGGAAAGATTACGCTTTACGCTACGCGATGCCGCCTGCGTTCTGTGGGGTTGGCCATCCACCATGGGTTTCGGCCCATTATGGACGATTCATGTTGGGCCAAAACTTATTCGGGCTTGGTAACAATAACGCTTGAAAAAAAAAACAATAACGCTTGAAACGTGAAACGACACACACATAAAAAGCTTGATGATGTAATCGTCGCTAATCATACGAAGATGGGCGACCAAGGAGTCTTTTTTTTTTTTGGCGAGGGAGTTGACCAAGGAGTTTGATACTACTGTACTTACTTATGAGCATAAGATGGAGGATGCCAATTACGAAGTAATTTTTCGGAGGGGGTTTAGGCAATTAACCACCGACTATGGGGAAGTTGGGCCACAATTGCTTGGTTTTATGCTTACAAGTTTAGAAAATTCGAATGTAATATTGTATTATTTATCCCTTATATGACGTGCCACAAATGAAATCATTTGCTTACACTCCCATCTAAACTCATGCAAATGGACTAGAATCACCCGAGTGACTAATTAAGCCAATGGCTTAATTGCACAGATACAATGGGGTCATGTGCAAATGCTCTTACGTGAGGCTTTTTCATGCCTATACACACTTTTATTATTTTATTACAACTACTAACAGGATAATAGGCCAATAAATATTGGCCATCGATCTTTCTTTTGCCTTTCTTCAACCATTAACCCTCTACCAAAGAAAAAAACAGCTTGAACTTGACTAATCAGAACTGATAGGATACATCGTCCCCACTGTATGTACGTCCGGCCCGCGTAAGAAAAACCAGCTTGAACTTGACTAATCAGAACTGATAGGATATCGACTAGCTAATTAGGTGAACACCTATGCACAAACTTGAACCAATGTCTATATTTTGGATAATCATGTAACAATCATTTATTTCTGAAAGCCACATAAACATGTGGATGATCATATTAGTAGTAGTAGAAGAAAATGCAGCAGAGGTGTCAAACTGTCAATATAGTTGTGGCAAGCCAAAACGCCGGCCCTACGGCAACAGGAATTAGAGATACACAAACACAGTTAAGAAGCTGATTGTGCAACATGTATCCTGGTCCATCAAAAATGACCAAATCATCACCAGGGGCGCGCGGAACTTGAGGGTCCGAGTTGCTGGTTGATTAAGTTTGATAGATCATCATTTGATGCATTGTCACCAAAAAGACAGCCACCTGAATCGTGCTGGGCCTGTTGCGTCTTGATTTGGAGTTGCAAGTCACAAAGCTGTAGTTTCAGTGACTCGTTTTCTGCTCTGAGTCTCGTGTTCTCTTTTGTGAGTTCCATGTTCTCTTGAGCCAGCATCACTTCAAATTTTCTGCTCTGAGTCTCGTGTTCTCTTTTATGAGTTCCATGTTCTCTTGAGCCAGCATCCGTTCGCTCCTGACGAGCCCAGGCTACGGCAGTGGCACCCTGAACGATATCGTCTCGTCTAGTGGACATCGGTGATCCCTTGTGAAAATAAGAACACGCAAGATCGATAGCTCGAAAAACTAGATCTGAATCATTTAATTTTGCTCTTTCTTGAGAAGATGCATGCATGGAGCTACGTACAGCCGCGAATCCAAGCTGAAATGGAAGACGTACTAGCGATCAAGGCGTCGGAGTTCTCATATTACCTTTGGTCGATGACGCGCCCGCCTGCTCTAGCTGCTGCTGGTCACTTGATTTAGCTGCTGCGCTGCTCACTTGCTCTAGCTGCTGCTGCTGCTGCTCGCTTGCTTTGCTTTGCCGGACTGCGCCTCGTGCTCTATAAATAGGTGTAGCACACTGTACTCCCTCCATTCGTTTTCTCCTGTCGTTAAGATAAAGGGTTTAGTTCAACAATAAAGTAACCCTCTGTCTGAACGATCATAAATTAAAGAAGATCAAAGGTACTAGGTGATATGATCTATCTTGTGCTTGTTCACAAATTACAACACAGACTGCATCGATTCTCCACTTTACTCTCTCAAGCTGTTGTGATCGATGGCGACGTACGGACACTGGCATCTTAGCCAGTTAGCAGCTAGCCGGCCAGCTCTACTACGCTACCAGATTGTCCGCCTTTACCAAGTGATGTAAACCATTAATCAACTTTCCACTACCCACTATCCCTCTCGCGGATTTCTGGTCGGTGATTGCTAAAATCACTCTTGGCAATTACGTGTTCAAGACCGCGACGTTGCAGCGAGTGGCTGCTGCTGCCCGCCGGCCTATCACGACTGTCGATCGACTGCCGAATCCTGTACTCGCAATGTCTGGATGAAGATAGACGCGTGTTGCATCGGGAGTGAGGCCCTGCCGAAGCATAAAGCACCCGGATCCTGTAATTTTCTTCCACTAACTTCTGCGTTTTAGCTAGGCACGATAAACTAGCTAGAATAATGGTATGAACTTCCTCTTAAGTCTACGGTCCACGGTTACTATGCATCTGTACTTTTACAGAAAGGCATACATCATAAGATCTTGCCAGTCTATAAAGCAAGATATATTATTCCTACATACAAGAGATATTGCCACAAAGTTACAAGTGAGATAACATTAGTATTCCCTCTGTTTCAAGAATAATGCTGCCGCGAGTACCTAGTTCCTGCAGTGATAGACTACGAGTATAATGTAAAGGTAAAACGCAACATGCACTTGCATACACAATCATGCAGTGATAGACTTGCATACGCAACATCCTGCCAGTCAAACAAAACCAGCACAACTTTATTATTTCTGATGAATTGTCTGCTAAGCATGAACCGTTGTTTCACAAAGTTATCAAATGCTTAATGAGGCACATGTTCTAGAAAATGATTACAAATGAATAGAATCCCGTTATTAGGAAATTTGACGTAAATGCAAGAGGTATACAGCATCAGAAACACAGTATTACAAAGGACAATGCACTACGCAAGACCTGACAAACTTGAATACTAAGTCTGTTGGTGTCTCGAGATATTCATCCTCCAGCTTCTTTGAGAATTTCTCCGTTAACATTTGACTCTTAAGAGAAATAGATTACTCATTCAGCAACTTTTAACAAGCAGCATAGCTGCATATATTTTGACAATCTTTATGCACAGAATAAATATGGCAAGTCAATTTGTGATAATAGTATGCAGGTCTAGGACAAACACTACTGGCTGCAAGCTCAACAGAACATGCCGTTTCAGCATCACTAATTTTCAACTTTTTTTTCCCAGGAACAATAAACGTGAGCACTACTCTTTCATTTAAGTAGAAGATAAACTAGTTCAAGATACATGATTGTGATTACATGGAGAACCAAAAACTCAACAGTAATATCATAGAGAATGAACACTCCCTCTCTCTCTCCATCCACAAGTCTACAACTCTTCTACACTACATCTCTTTGCAAATACGATCAGGTTACCACTTTATTTGCAGAGTACTAGTCAATTAATTTAAAGACAGACTTTCCCAGCATTCATGACAATAATCTTTCTTATTGACAGTTTGGTATTATTAGATGGCTTCTGGATCGAACTTCATCCCAACCATGAGTCAATGAGTTCCTTCGATTGCCTGATTTTGTCAAAAGACGCGTTGTTTGCAAACAAAGGTACAAACAAGTATATGCACTTCTATATTTCTTAGAGCAGTTAAGATTTTGCTCAGTATAATAAGATTACAAACACAATAAAATAGGTTTTTATAAAAAAAAAGTAAGAGACGTACAAGTAAATATATTATTCACTGTTCAGTTCACTGAAAAATGCAATAGCCATGATGCACCAAGCCCACTGTCACATTTTCTTCTATGTGTTTAATTTTAGCAACCTTAAGTTCACACATACAGATTTTTGCCTGTTTAATCAATCCAACCTTTGGTTTAAAAAAAGTTTGGATGATGCACCACTTACAAGTTACCTTAGATCTTTTGTCCAAGTAGAACATAATCGAGAGGGGAACAAATAGTGCACCACAGATGCAAAGCCTCTGTGTTCATACTAAACACCATAACAAATCATAAAGGAAACCCAAGAGTAAACAAGTTAGTCACATAAGTCTTGCTGGCAATAATACAGAGTGCAGTAAGCCAGTAATACGATACTCTGATAAATCATTCATAGTCATGTTTACTTTTTCCTTCAGCATTGAACTTGGCTACTCTAATAACGCATATTGTGGTGTTGATGGACTAAACTAACACAAAAGTATTGTTGTGTATGTAGGACATATTTGCAGCAGGTACTGATACAACTTCCACCACTTTGGTGTGGGCAATGTCAGAGCTCATGCGTCATCCAAACATAATGATGAATGCACAATATGAAGTGAGACGTCACCTCAAAGGTAAAACAAATATTACTAACAAGGACTTAGAGGGCCTTCACTGTGTAAAGCAAATTATCAAGGAAACCTTGAGGTTGCATGCTCCTCTGCCTCTGTTAATGCTTCCAAGACTATGTGCAGAGCCATTGGAAATTTTGGGATATCAAGTACCAAAAGGAGCTGCTGTTGTCATAAATGCTTGGGCCATCAGTAGAGATCCGAAATATTGGAGGGATCCTATGGAATTTGAACCAGCAAGGTTTGCAAATAGTGACGTTGAATTTAAAGGAAATAACTTTGAGTTCACACCTTTTGGCTCAGGTCGTAGAATATGCCCAGCCATAACTCTTGCCTCTTCAAACATGGAGATTATTTTGGCGTCACTTCTGTTTCACTTTGACTGGAAGATTCCCAATGGAGTGGATGTAAGCAAAATGGATATGTCCGAACTCCGAAGCACCTGGGATTACCGCAAGAAAGAAGATGGCACTTGAGTTGCATGCTATGCCTGCCCCACGATCTGTATGCTGCCAACAAAACCAAACTAGTCTACAGAATGGATGATCCTAGTGGAGATTGGCGCACTATTGCGGGTCGTCCTCTAAATGGTACATTGAGAAATAAGAGGACTTTTACAGTCCCAATACTAGCTAGTATTATTCGTTTAGGACATGAAATATTTTTAAGATTAATTTACGAGAAGTATTTATGTCAGCATAATCGTTTTATCAGATGGGCTCAATTCATGGTGATTATTTGCGGCCCAATCAGGCCTAGTAGCTCATTTGGCCTAGGCCCATCATCTTTTTTCCCCGAAGGAGTCAGTCGTCGTCCTTCTGCTGCCATTGACGCTGGGGTGAGCTTGGGTATCAACAAGGTTACACCACAGGTTTTTTTTCTAAAATAATACTATTTAATAAAAAATTGCAGTTTTAGGTCACATTTTCGAAAAATTACAATAATAGGTATCTGCCGGTCACTGGAAAACCAATTGGCGGCAACACGATTAGCACCTATCGATCATCCCACATTCCCACCGATAGATAGGTCCTAATCCGTTCCAAGTTAACCGATCATGTCGGATGCCACGTAGACCAATTTATTCGCGGGTTAACCGACAGGCACGGGCACCCGCGCACGCTTAGTCGTGGGAGCCATCAGGCAACGGCGTGATCCTTGGTGTACTCACCGTAGAGGTAGGAGGCGAAGCCCCAGACGCAGAGCGCGGTGGCGACGCCCTTCTCGGCGCTGAACGCGTCGCCGAACACGGCAACGCCGGCGAGCACGTTGGCGACAAGCACGGCGGCCGTGCACACGCCACTGTGGAACGACGAAGTGAGGTAGATCACCCCGGCCGTGCCCATGAAGCACGCCTGCCACGTGAGCACCAGCGTCGCCACCGTGCCCCAGTACAGCGCCGGCGAGCCCTTCCACCGCGCCACCTCGCCGTCGAGGCCCCCCGTCACCGCCATCCCGACCGCCGCCACCGCCGTGGCCGCGAGCTGCATCACCGCCTGCACTTCCACGGCGAGGACGAACCCGTCCGGCGCCTCCGCCACCAGCTTGCGGTAGAGGAGTTCCATGACCGGCAGGTAAGCGGCGAAGAGCCCCGCGGCGCCCAGCGTCACGACGTAGCCGACGACGAAGTGGTGCGTTTTGCCGCCGCCGCCACCCGATCGCAGCGCGAGGAGCACCGAGCAGACGGTGATGAGCACGACGGCGTTGAGGTTGACGAAGGTGATCGGGTGGCGGACGATGGCGGCGGCCAGGACGAGCGTGAAGGCGAGCTGCGTCGACAGCAGCAGCGACGACGTCGACACGGGGAGGAGCGACGTGCTGTAGGAGAAGAGCAGGTTGTTGGCGCCCATGAGGGCGCCGATGACGAGGCACGCGGCGAGGAGGAACCCCCGCGAGAGCCACGCGAACGGGCACGGCGCGTCGGCCGGGCGTGGCGCGGCGAGCGCGGCGGCGACCAGCAGCGGGAATCCCGCCGACTGCACCATCGTCACCACCCACCGGTTCTGCCCGCCGCGCGCGAAGTAGAACCGCGACAGCAGGCTCGACGCGACGGAGCCCACGAGCAGCGCCGCGTAGTTGGCGATCAGGAGAAGCGTCCGGCGGCGGCGCGACGACGCCGAGGCCGTGGCGCCGGGGCTGGTGATTGCTGCTGCTGCCATTGCAGACGACGACTCCATGTGAGTACGGGAAATAAATTGGGTGCGGCCGGTCCGCAAACAGCTATTTTGCGGACCCCATCTGGATTCCTGCCACGTGGAGATCGGACGGAGCGCAGAGTGGCTTGGATAGCATCGTTCCCAGGCACAACATCAGCTTGGCTCGAAGAACACCATCGGCTCAACTTGCCTTAGGCACCGGAAAAGAAAAAGAGCCAACGCAACCAATGAAGCGACGAGACGGCGCAAAAGTGATCGACAAAGCGAACGCCTGCCTTAGTTCGGAGACGCCGCCGCCGGAGCCATGGTTGACTCTTGACAGATGGAAGTGGGCATCCGCCGTCGTCGCCCGTGACCAGAAGCAAGCGCCAGCGCTCATCGCCGACGACCTAGAGGCGGAGAGTGCCATCTTGGACTGCATCCAGGGGAGGAGTGCGCCCGCCATAGTCGCAGCTGGGAGGAGGAGCGCCGGACCGATCCCGACCTAAGATTGCAATTGCGTTTTATTTTTCTCCGACTCGCTCGGCAACTGGCAACTGATTTGGTGGAAGCTGAGGCTGAGCCAAAGCTGCAGTCTGTTGGAGCCAAGCGTGCGCTTCCGTCCATTCTCCTACCATCTCCACGTGGCAGGAATCCAGACAGGGTTCGCAAAGTGCATCTTTGCGGACGGGCCGCACTTAATTTTCTTCCGTGAATACACGGCTGATGGCGCTTCGTGCCTGCCTCGCGGCAAAAGTCCTCAGCGGTGTACCTGTGGCGCTAAGCCAAGCGTTTTGTGCTTCTCTTAAATAGCAAAACGTTTAGCATCCCTCCCCATAGGGATGAAAACGGTCGGAAACGATCGGAAAATACCTTAAACCACTTTCACTCGTATATTTTTATCTCGAAATCGGAACAAAAACGGTAACATCGGAAACGGATACGGCATCGGAAATAACGGAAACATCGAAAACGAAGTAATCTGAGCGGAAACATATCGATATCGGTCAAAAAATGATAGTTCACATCGGACAAGCGCGATGCCGATGTGGTGTCAACCTATGTGACGGAAGACGAGGAGACAAACAAACGATATATTTTCCCATGTGTGTAGTGTAATCTTTAGTACCATGTTTATATTTCTATCCTATAATACGCTGCTACATACACATATATGATCTGCATGCATGGATAATAACAAAAAGTATAAACATGATAATTGAACAAAAGTATGAAATGGGCAAATACTAGAATGTATTGAATGAAATGCTTCTAATAATCAGTCTCACGCATATATGCTCGATTAATATCGGATAAATACGGAAATTTCGGTTGTGATTTTCGGTAAATATGGTAATATGATAAAACGGACGGAAGAATGCCCAAATCATTTTTGAACCATATTTCATATTTGTCACTCCAAATACCGTCCAAGTACCATATATTTTTGAATAAAACGGATATGATCGGGAAAAAAGTGAAAACGGCGTCGGTAGTTTCGGAAAATTACCGTTCCGTTTTCATCCCTACCTCCCCACTCATGCGGTCACAGAAGTTTTGTGCTTCCCTTAAATAGCAAAACGTTTAGCATCCCTCCCCACTCATGCGGTCACAGAAAAGCTTTTGCAAAGCTCAATTAAAGTTGAGCAGAACGTTTTTAAGAAACTTCTGGTAACTTTTTTGCGAGGGAAAGAAACTTTTGGTAACTACACTGAAATAAGCTCAACTAAACTCGTCTAGATGTCAACTAAAAAGGAGCAGAAAACTTTTCTAATACTTTTGGAAAAATTGTATTAAAATTACTTCAAGGAAATGCTGAGTGTGGCTCTCTTTGTAGGTCAGCTCTATCGGACTTTTATTGACCAGAGGCTCACGCGCGCGGCAGGAGCGTCGCCAGGCAAGCTGGGACGGATTGGTTTCTTCAGTTTCGGGCGGACGAGGCCATCCCGCATCTGAGCGAATATTCGCTCCTGGGACGGAGCCGTCCCATGGCCGACTCGCAAGCAAACACAGCAAAATTCGGGACGGATCGGTCCCGTCCCGTCCCGATCCGATCGATCCATTCAACCAAACGCATCCTAAGGTTACTAATCTCAAACCGGAGGGAGAAGTTTTGTGACTGGACTACTGCCTTGGCAGCTGTTAGGGAAAGACTCCGTTGTCATTGACCCTGGATAATAGAATGGGCCAGAATTTCTGTAAATGATTAGTCGGAGTGTGGCTCTCTTTATAGGTCAACTCAATTTTCTTTCATAGGCTCGTAATATCTCGTCTTCCTCAGTCCTCACCGTGAGTGAACCAGCGACCCGTCATCCCTGCAAAGAGTTATCCTTTGTCCTGACATTACATAATATTGATGAAAGGATAGAGGGAAGCAAGTTGAAAGAAGGAGAGCGAGGTAGATTTTGTATTTTTGTGGCATTGCCTTGTTATGGTCAATCTAGAAGTGGAAAAACAGTATCACTTTCAGAGAAAAAGCATTACTTAACATTGATCAAGTGCTGATATCTATTGTTGGGTACTTGAATTTATGGGCGGTTTTTCTTACTGCAGGTGAAAAGCAATGGGTGGAGCAGGTGATTGCGAAGATCAGGAGTTACATGGAGCTGCATAAGGAAGCTGTTTTGTTTTTGCCAAGTTACATGGATAAAACTAGTTATTGCTTAGCTGTAAAGAGGAGTTACAAAAATGTTCCCGTCATGGTAATAGTGGGTGGATCATGGATTGGAATATGCATAATTGGTGGTTGCCTTTTAGTTGGTGGAAGAATTGTGCCAATATTCTGTGCTGGTATGTGATGAACTCATATCTGAATGTGCTGATTTATCATAGTAGAGGAATATTGATGCTCTTGGGGAGCAGATGTGGAAATCGAAAGAGAAAATCCCTTAGACGCCATTGGTTAAACTTTTAATTCCTGATCCACCATCGGTAAAACCTATTTGTATGCCATTGATCTTAAAATGTTATCTCTTTCATGCCACTATTAACCATTTAATTGTGGTTTAGTGAGCTGTGGCACTGTAGCAGAGAGATTGCTGTAGCAGCGGATGACTAGTTGCACCAATTTGTGTGTACGATATCTTTAAAATAACTTACATATTTTTTTCTGAAAAATATGACAAGAAAGGATGTAGAATTTTTTATGTGTGGTCAAAGTAGAAAAAAAATACTGTAAAGTAGCTATAAATAAAAAACTTTTCTTTAACCATAAAAAAACTTATGTCAGTTATTTTAAGTTATTGGAATCCCGTACACACAAAGTTTTGTATATAGATGAATAATTGCAAAAATGTTGCAGAAGGCAGGGTTCAATGAAATGCCTTTGCCCCCCCCCCCCCCCCCCCCCCCCCCAACAAAGACGGATTGAGATCCTCTGCCGAATGGCAGGCTGCCGTGAGGTCACTGACCTGTGACCCATGTGTCAGTGTGAACACAGCAGGGCTGTAAGACAGATGATTCGATTCCCCCGAACCAAAAAAAAAAAATCGCGTCCAATGAGGCTTAGCCTCTTCCACTTCCACCTTTTGACGTGTGGGCTAGTCCATGCATTACTGTAAAAGGTTCTCAGCGCTTCGGCAGGGCGGCGGTGGCCGTGAGAGCATCTTCAGTAGAACACATAAAGTTAAGGCCAAAATCTAAAAACTGTCAAAACGGTTAAAAAAAAACCCAGCTCTAGCAGAGTAACTAACCAGACACTAAAACCTAAATTTTTTAGTGTACACCAAAATTTCTCTCTCTTAAATTCATAGTACTTTGGTATTCCATATACTGAAAACCTAAAACCAATCCATCGACGCGCGAAAGGAAAAACGGTCGCGCGGGACATTTCCCGCACCTCGCTGCCGCAGCGGCATTCACCGCCATTGCCGCGCCCTTTGCCCGCCGCCTCAAATCCGGCCACCCGCCGCCGCGCCCTTTCGACCGCCGCCTCAAATCCCGTCGCCATACGCCTCCCTGCGACCCTGCGCGGCGTCCCGGCACGCCTCGCCTGCCGTCGTCGCCCCTTCCGCCTCGCCTCCCGGTCCGGCATCCCGTGCCGCCATGGACGGAGACGGTCGCCTGCCCACCGCTACTCCGCCCCTTCCCCCTCCTCCTCGCCACCGCAAGCGGGCGGCAAAGGATCTGGGCGCACGGCCGCCCGTCGCCTAGGGTTGGCGCCGCCACCCTCGGCCATGGCCGGCGATGCCACGGGAGCGGCGCAAGGGCTAGGCGATGCGAGGACCGCCGCGAATCCAGGCCGCAAGAGGCCACCCCGCAACCCCTCAATGGCTGGCGCGAAGCGCAAGGCCCGGCAGACGTCCACAGCTCAGGCGGCGTCGATGGTTCGTGGGGATCAGGTGAGACTGTTGTGCTTCTGGCTCTATGAACTGGGTGGAGCCGATGGTTCATTCTAGGAAGTCCTGAGCAACTCAACCGTAGAGATGAATTTTATTTTAGCCTTGGTGCCGCGGGATAATGGTTTTGCAGATTGTTTGGTGATTGGCAATACGAAGTTAGGCTCTGGTTTGTTCGTGGTGAGATATAGAAGAATGTCTTCTCGTAATGTTTTTTGCTAACTGACACTAGGTTGCATTCAATTTCGTCTCTGGCTTCCCGCTACAGATTATTCATGTAGTATTGGTCTGGCGAGAGGATGCCTTGGCCATTGATCAGTTTTGTGCCAGATTAGTAATTCAGGATTGGTGGAATTTTGCTTCTCCTGGTAGAATCCGAGTGACAACCAGACTAACCTCCAGTTCACTACAGAGCGCCATTGCTTCAACGCCACTACAGATTATTTCATATACTCACTCTCAGCAGCTTTACCTAACCTTTTGTTAAAATAAAATTTAATTCTCTGTGTACAGAACATCGACATTCTGTTACAAATTGGGTTTCTTCAGTCTATACATATTGCATAACTGAGCCTCCATCTGTTTGGGAACTGATGTACAGAACATGACTAGAAAGATGGCGCGGCCCTTGCCACGCCTGATCACCTCGACAAGTCTACATCGACTGGCGATGTATTGGCCGCACTCATAATTCATAAACACTACTCTTTTGTGCTTTGTGTTTATCCTCTTTTGTGTGGACACACTGCCATCAAGACGTTTGCCATGCTTTTAGGATACCAAGCACATTGATGCCTTTTGCGGCACCGCTCTACTCGATACATACCGAAAGAACACGATCCAGCTGCACGCCGTGCTCATAAACAAACTCTTGGTGCTGTTATTAGAAACCTCCGCAAACCCAATCGAGCTTCGCGCAGCCGAGCTAAGCTAGACCTGAGTCTAACTGGACTCCTCACGTATGCTGAAGCCATAGCTGATAGTGATAGCAGGCTCCGTTTGTCTTCGGTACTCGTCCACGTCTGCAGACTCGTCAATGAAGCGACTCGGCATCAACGACGAGTTTGGTGGATCACATACTAGCACTAACAACTGGAGGATGATCCCCTGGTCCCCCAACCAAACAACCACCTCACACTAGCAACCCACTGCTGCTAGTTAGAGGAAGCCATCCGTGCGCCCACAGCTAGTCGGGCAGCGTCACGTGAAGCCGCAGCTGGTCGCGGCCGTACGCTTGCCCGGTTTTCAAAGTGTTCCGTACGCGGTTGCGCTTAACCTAGCTTGCTGGGTCGATGGATCTCGTCACAATGATTCTCTGTTCGATGGCGATTAGTGAGAGGAAGAGAGATGGGCATTGTAGTACTCCTAGCTTAATTAGGGTCCGTTTGGATGGAAGAATCGTTTCTGATTCTCCATCGAATCGGTAGGAACGGTGCCAAAGAGTAAAAAGTCGAAACGTTTCACGTGTGAATCGGTGCGAATCGTTCCGCGATTTTAGCCTACGAACGTGAAACGGCAAAAGAGGTGTTCCGCAGTGTTCCACTCCGATTCTCCTGCTCCGATTACTCCTTTGCCCCTCTCTGCTCCGCTCATTTCCTCCATCACCGCCACCGGCCGGAGCGCCGCCCAGGCTTGTGCTTCAAATCCAACCTCAAAAATGGGTTTCTCTTGATTCGTAGATCATTTCCCCCAATTTTCCTCTTCCGATTAGCCGCTGGAGCACCATCAATTTATCCTTGCGATCTTTCTCTATCTTCCCTGTGTATTCTGGAGTGCGTCGTGAGGAAGAAGATGCACAGGAGAAGTGCTGGTGGGCTAACTGGGCCTAGCGGCCACACATCTAATGAGCCCATCTAATGGGCCTAGCCGGCACACATCTAAGACTAAGAGAAGTACTTCTTTTCTCTTTTCTTTTCTTTTAAAAAATGATTATGACATTTGTATTTTGCAATGATAATTATGAGACTTCATTACATATATAATAATGTGGCAGAAACTACAAAGTTCAAGTAAGGGTAAATGAGTAATTTCGATCCTCTTCCTCTCTATACTGAAACTGAAACCAGAAAACTAGCCAAACGATTGAAGTGATTATGTTTCATGTTGAGAAACGTTTCTGGGTTGAAACTGAAACGTTTCTGATTCTCAGTGAATCTGGAGCCGTACCAAACGCACCCTTAGTTAGTGGGGTTCACGCAGCGAGGGGTCGCGTCGAAATAATTCCGTTTGGAACGCAGCGGGATCCACGTGTTTCAGATGGTGGTGAGCTCTAAGATTTTTTCGAGTTGGCATCTGGCCGAGTTCGGCGGTGAGAAACAGGATATGGGCAGCAGCAACAGAAAGCTCGAGCTCAGCCGTGGGAAGCTCGTTTAATTCCAATGGCGAGGATCTCGATTTAAGTGGCTGAAAGTGAAACCTCGATTCTGGTGATGGGTGGTTCGTTTTTGGATGGCAAGGATGTCCATTCTAGCGTTTCCTCGTCAATTCCGGGACTCACTGGCTTCAGGACCGTGATGCTCGAGTTTTGGCTACAGTTACATTAGCCTACTCCTGATGGGAGTTTCATTTTCAATAAATAAGCTGCCACATAGGCATTTTTGATGACATGACAACAAAATTATAAAGAGAGAGAGAGAGGGAAGGGGTTTCATCTAGATGAAACGATGTCTACACTGTTTCCAACATAGTTTGTCTCTTGCATGTGTTTCTTGGAAACAGTGAATGAAATTATGCATTGTGTGAGCTATTTCAATCATCAAGTAATTGCCTTGTTGCTTATATGGTACTCTTGGAAACAACAAAATGAAATCCCTCATTGGGACTAGCCTTATGGACTATCATTCGTCAGTTTTCTCCAGTTTCAGTAGCATTTGTTGGTTCTGAAATCCCTCATTGTCTTCGCTGTTTTCACAGATTAGCATTTTTCTTTGTGCATTTTCCTGCTTTGGTTGTAGGGGAAAAGTCTTTAGAAGTGATTCCTCCATTTTCCTCTGTTCTTTTGTCAGATTTTGAAGTGTAGGAAATATGATTGTTTCTATCAGTGACAATTACAAGATCATTACATGTCACTCGCATAATAGAATGTACTACCAATTGAGCGGTGAAATAAAGGAGAGTACGTGTTCCTGAGCTGTAGCTGATAGATGCGTGTAGGTATCGCTGAAGATTATGTTAATTTAGGACCCTCTTTCTATATTGCATTTTTATCAGCTAATGCTACATACAAATTGCATTAACCAAATCTGGGTTCCATCATTTACAAATCGAATTACAAATTGAAATAAAGGAGTGTGGCTGCAAACAATTGTTACTGTAATTTCTCAAGCGATGGCATCTGAAAATTGTTTGGTTGACAAAAAATGTAGTTTTTTCAGCAACTTTGCAAGCTAACCATCGATCAAAATGCCCCTATGGGAAGGTACACGTCACATGGAACCAAAGCATCTCGTGCAACTGTATGATTTCAGTCACAGCGATGAAGCTGTCACATGAGTGGGCTTGTAGTAGAACTGTCACATCAGTGCTGTAAATAGTTAATATTTTCATGCACTCTCCTTTTTAAGGAAATGAGATTTCATACTACTACCACTAACAATGCTTCTCTTATAATTTATAATAAATTTGTTTCTTTCAGATCATTGTGATGTATTTATCAACCTTGTACGCATTTTTATAATTGCTTTCTGGGCAAATGGTGCGCTCTTCCGCTAGTTCCATCCAATCTCCAGGTTTTCCTTTTCCCCATCTTTCCCCATCTTAAGATTAGGAGGCAGTTCAGCATGATCCGAGGCTCAATCAACTGGGCTGGGCAACGCCATCAGAGTAGCAGCGGCTAAACTGACAACGAATTTCAGGGGCATATGCAATACTGGACTTTGCCGTTCTCAAAGACGAAGTTTGTTGCATACAAAATTGAATTTCAAACTTGTTCCTTAGAGTTTATGCCGTCAGGCATACACAGGTATAACACTTCAGCAAGCAAGAAAAAACCAAATCTTTACATGCCATTTCTGTATGCGAAAACAACAGAACACGTTCATAAAGCCATCAACTGTCCGCCTGTTGTAATGGCCACACGGATCAAATCTGGCCTCAACGAACATTTCAAACGTGAATAAACAACCAGTTGCACAGGATGCATTTTGGCTAAGGCTACATATGAAGGGCATAGCACATCAAACAGGAGACCCATCAGACTCAGCATAGCGCCATCAAGCAAAAGAAAACACCTTTTCAGCGCAGATTTCAGATTCATGCAACATTGCATTACACAGAACAAAGGAGACGACATCAAAGAAAAAACATGCTGGAATATAACCATGTAAGGTATTGGTTTCTTTGATAAACAATGAGGTATATTCCTTTGAAATACTATTTGGCATTGCATACTATAATTTACTGCAACTTTGCAGGATGTGATTGAAATACTTTGTAGGCAAACATGTTTACCTTGAAGGAAAAACTAAGGAACCTATGTGAAAATTCTCATGGAAGTCAGACAACTCATGCAGGAACACAAATCTCAGCATTGGAGACCCATCACAAAACTCTCATTTCCCCCACTTTGACAGTGATGACCAGCAAGCTAAATGGAGTTTTCCTGGTCATTCGAGTAGCTGAGAAACTATCACAGCAGATTTTACGAGTAGTACACAGCCGGGTTGATGTAACCAGTTTGAGACTGGACGAAGAACGGATTTGGCATGTAAGGGTTGGCTACTTCCGTTTGGCTTCCTTGACTTGATGAGGTAACATCAACTATTGAGCCAACATTCGCAAATACAGGCAGGGATCCAGCAGCCCTCTCCCTCGGCAAAATTGGAGGTGATGGAAGGTAGTAAAATGGCCTGGCTGGCAGAGTGTTTGGCACTGAGATTGTTGCTTGTGAAGGGGCAGGAGGGTGCAGCATGCTAACTTGTGGCTCACTTCTGCGTTCAGGAGAGTCATCAATCACAATGACTTCTTTCATCATGTAGGTTGGATGACGCATTACCGGCACAAGGTTTCTATATGATTTCTGCTGGGAATGATGATCAGAATGCATCATGGAACTACTGTGCAGTGGAGGCCCAACAAAGTTGCCAGCTTGAACACTTGGTAGAGGAATTTGGTGACTGCTCGTGGCAGGAGACATGTTGATAAACGCAGAATCATTGGGATGTTGGTAGTTTGGAGGCAGAAAACCAACAGGTGCCACATAAGTTCCTCTCAGGATGTAGTCTGAACTTGGTGTTGGTGGATGCACACTCTCTTCATTGTTCATCACCATCAAATTCTTACCCATTAGTCGCAAAATAGGATTTGATGGTGAAGGAAGCTGAGTTTGTAAAGAGGGACTCATACAGTCTGTTGAATAAGATGGGAGGTTCATAGATGATTCAGCTGAAACTTTAGATGCTAACGGTTGCTCATGTGAACCTAAGAAAGGTTTAGGCTTTGTGCTGCTTCTTTGGTACGTGTTGAAAGATGACGATGCCGTCGCACCAATGTGCAGCTGTGGACCCTTCTTTCCAGTAAAATTCAGCATTGGTCTGGCTATCTCGCTTTGATGGTGTACATGGGATTCTCTGGAAATACTCCCCCGACAAGAACAGCAGCATGGCTTCTCATTAGGCAGTTGTTCACCATCCCTCTCCAAAGGCATTGACTTGGTTTCTTGATTCAGGCTCCCAGTGATTCGCTCTTCAATGGAATTAACGGTAGAAGAAGGACCTGGTTCTGACTCTTTACTCCTTGAATCCTTCAAAGCAGTTGGAGAAATTGCTGAGGCAGTCGAAATGGGTGATTCCAGTGAGTCCCGTCCAAATGGAAAACCATGCTCTTGATTAGAGTCTTCTCTATTCGACGTAATCGACGAATTATCCTGAGGAGCTCCAGGACCCATGTCCCTGTTATTAGTCACACAGGCACTAGATTTCTTTGCTGATGTTTGATCCACCCGCGATGCATACATCTCGTTATTCACAACACTGTTGGATTCATGACTACCACAATGTGCTAATTGCTCACTAGAGCCTAGATCCTCCACTGCTACACCATAACCTTCAACCACAACATCATGGTCAGTTCCGTTATTTTCAGGACTCAGCAAGCCATAGCTTATTTCACTGCAAGAGTCGGCAGGACCATGTCTGGAGCCTGAAGCATATGGCATATCAGATTCAGGTTCTTCACCTTCATAATCCGTTTGTATACCCTCCGTTTGTTGTGCCGCATCATACTGCTTGTCTTGTTGCCATGATAGTGGCATGTCACTTCCAAAAGAGAGCTCGTTATCTGCAAGATCCTCTTCAGTATACTTCACGAAGTTCTTGAGGGTGCTGTTACTAGTAACCCTGAACTTCTTGTTTGCATGTCTGGTATCAGGTTCATTGCCTTGATCAAAACCACTAACAAGCATACTATTAGAAGGTAAAGTTGCACGCTTGCCAGTCCTCAGTAGAGATCTTTGCTTCCGGAAGTTCATAGAGGTTGATGCTAATTTATGTGGTCCATCGCTTGGCCCTGCAATGGAGAAACGCCTCCTATCTCCAGATCTTTTCACTGAATTGGAGTTCCTTATTGTATCATAATTATCCAACTTATTAGCTTCTCTCGTTACAATCTCCCTAATATTTCTCTTTGCAACAGCAGCAGCTGATCTGGGTACCTTTGGCATGACAGTGCTTTGAGGAGGACTTTTTGACGACAATCTCAGCAATCTTAAAGAACCATCACTCTGCTCAACACCATTGGCTTCTGAAGTAGTGGCCATCGGTTCTGGTGGATCGGAATGAATCGGCACATTATGACTAGCTACAACTTGAGAACTATCAAAGCAAATCACGCTGCTACTAGCCGATTTCTGTGCTCCAGATGCCAGTTTTTCAAATCTTTTATCACGAAGCTTTCTGCAAACATTCTTGCCGATATCTGAGCGTTTGGAGCACACCCACTGTCTCATAGTCCCTGAACCATTATTGCTGGTGCTTTCAGTAGGATTCCGTGTATGCATCTCCCCCTCAGAGATGTCCTCATCAATATCTACATGTGGGTATGCTTGAACCTGTGCAAGACAGAAAAAAAACAATTAATGAAAATATACAATATAAATGAAAAAGAGATATATTCATATCCATCCAACACCATGGCATCTGGAAAGCTAATATCAAGCATACCAAAGTTAGACAATGTTGACAAAATTCAGATTCTAAAGAATGTTGCGGCCAGGAACTAAAATTGTTCTTTACACTATCATGACATGATCATTATTATCTCTCTGGATGAAAGGATTCAGTAGCAATTAAACAATGGGGTCTTAAGGAAAACATTTGCCTGTACTTGTATCTACAGAACACAGTTGCAAGCTAACAGCATCATGTCCAAGTCAAATCTCTGTTCTTAAAAAACCTTTACGCACGTACACTTAAAACATTCTGAACTACAATCTAAAGGCTTGACAAAACATGAGTATGCGCTCCATGAAATAATGGTCAACGATCACAATAAGCTAGACAATAAAGAACCCATACATTAAGTTAAAATACAGTGCATACCTGGGAATTCACATGGTTTGTTTTGTTGAACTTCCTTCTATGCATTTTCAGCTTCTTATTCTTCAAAAATTTAGACTTTAGGATCTTTCTGCTCATCGGTATACCTTTCCCAGTCTCATGCTTTGGAACTTTCTTTGTACCAACCTCATCGCTCAGCACCAGAGGTGCATCACTAGACTTTGACAAAATTCGAATTTTTATACCATTAGAATCAACATAGACATCTCCTTCCCTTTCAACATCTCTTGCATCAAATTGTACCATTTTTGGGCTTCGGTTCTCAGTGCACACCTCCTTGTTCACAGTGGGCGCAGCTAACTCAATCGCCCAGTTAGTGCCATTCCTCCGATCAAGATCCTCAAGTGTATATGGAAGGGCAGTCTTGTATATGTCCACCATCAATCGTTTCTTATTTGGTTTCACTTTAGGCTTCACAAGAACCATTTCAACAAGCTCTGTATTAGACTCAATAGTAAGAGAATGATCAACATGGGCTTTTAAAGTGCTGTTCTTCTTTGATTTCACTTTAGGCTTCAGAGGAACCGTTTCAACAAGCTCAGTATTAGACTCAACAGAAAGGCACTGATCTATGTGGGCATTCAATGTGGTGTTCGAAGTGGAAGCAAAAATCTTGCAAACAGGACAAGTCTTTGAAGCCATTGGGTCTGAACCCGAGCTAGAGTTAGATGCTATGTCTTCTTTCCGCCGAATATCAGTCAAGGTTCCTAACTTGACTACAAACTTGCACTTCTTTTGTGACGTCTCGCACGATGAGTCAAGATTTTTCGACCGCCATGAGGGTCCAGCAACCTCAGTTCGTCGACTTGCTTTTTTACAGCTATTATCTTGCAGATCTACTGGTATTAATTCATCAACATGGTCTGATTCATTTGTACTCCCTACTTGGTCAGTACCAGATTTGCCCTCCTCTGGTGATGTGCAAGGTGAAGGATCAAGTGACGATTCATCTACTGGTGAGCTTGACTGGAAGTTGATATCACTTGTATCCACGTTTGACGAACCAGTATCTCTAGTCTTCACCAGACCAACACAAGCAATGACTTCTGAATGCGCAGCAGATTGCTCAACGTTTGTACAAGTATTAAATGGTGGCGACCGGATCAAATCAGGAGGCTCAAATGGAGGCAGTGGATCTTTCACACCAAGCTTCAAGCAAAGCTGCAGTGAGTTTGGATGGAAGGGCCAGCTTCTCTTGACACCTTTGCTTCTTGAAGCAAAAACATAATCCCTACAAAATAAGGAGAGAAACATGGACCCGTTAGCATATGCTAATACCACCTAGATGAAGAACACTGCTCATTGGCAAACTGTATGACGTTCAAACTTCTTCGCTATATGTTGAAAAGAGGAGAGGAACAACACAAACATGGACCTACCGAACATGCTGTCATATCAAAACTGAAATCAAAAAATATGTAGTCTAGCTGCTGTTCATCGCAGAACCACAAAGTATGGAAAAGAAAAACATAAGACAGTGGACAAAGATTCATCAAGGAGCATCCTTTTATTTTCAGATTCTAGGGGGGTGAAAAAAAGGCCACCTTTTTTATTAATCACCAGCAAATTAAACTAATTAAACTCTCCCAACAATAAGACGGATTAAACCTGAAAGCAACCATTCATGCCCAATCCGACCCCTCAAAGCAGCAGCCAATAATTAATCAAGGCGTCAGAAAGACAGAGATCCACCATCAAAGAACTAAACACAAGCTAATCCATCTAGCAAGGCACTGAATCAAAGGTTCTCGTTTTCACCTTATGGAGAATTTGGGGCAGGTTTGGACCAAATCTCTGGGATCCTGGCACACCGGCGCTTCTGCCACGGACTTCGCCGGATTAGCTCTCACACCTGGGCCAGCAGACTTGGAGGAGCATGAGGGGCCTGAAGAGCGCTCACTGGATAACATCTGATGAACGCCTTCGCAGCTCCCCCCAGATCTGCTGCTGCTACAGTTGGCACCAAGAACCCAAGAGCTCTGAAGCAATTGGGCCTGCTCTTATCCTTGCACTCCAGCATACCAAGTTGGCAAGATAACCAGGTGGAAAGCAAAAGAAACTATGCTTCTTCACCGCTACTACTTCATCAGGACCCTGCAGAGAGAAACCAAGACCCATATTATTTCATGTTCACACATCAGACAAGGTCATCTTCGGAAAACTAATGGTATCATTTTATGCAAACAGCATCAGCAAGAGAGAGATCGATCGACGGAGTACCAAAAAGGGATGAGGAACAACTCATGTCGGACTAGCTCAAAGCACATGAAATATCATACCAAGGGAAGATACGGTAGGGGGTAACCACGAAGCGGATTAAGGGGAAGCTTACACGGATCAAACGGCCCGTGCAAGGATTTGAGCAATGGGAACAGCGGTGAACAAGACATGAACAGTTACTAAGCACTGGATGGAAAGCTTGTATTCTACTTCTTTCTTGATGGGGAAATACGTAGCAAAATAAGGAAAGAAGAAAGGGGGGATTTATTCACTAGAAATATGTGGGGAGTAAGGAAAGGAAGAATCTAGCTGCTCGTAACTGGCCGGATGGATATAGATTTTGGTTTGGAAAAGGATAACCCATCGGAGCCCAAGAGTGGAAGACATGGACTGATCTGCACAGAATCTGGGAAAAGCAAGACGCCTGGATCAAGAATCTGTGCTACAAAGCTAAGAACAACATAAGAATCAAGTGAGAAAGAAGAACAGCGGAGATCTAACACAAGCAGCGAGAGAAAATATGAACAACCACAAGAGAGATCCACACCGGAGATATCTAGCTACCTGCAGCGAGAGGAGAAGAAGGGGCCTAGGAGCAGAAACACCAGGGAAAAATCCCTCGGATTCGAGTAAGAGAGTCAAGAACAACCTGAGAAATCACAGCAAGAACTCGGAAGTGAAGAACACAAAGTTCTCACCTTTCTTCACGTCCGTTCCGCCAGTCGCGCGCACACAGGAGCCAGCATCCTAGTAGATCCACCCAGTGAGCAGACGGAGAGGAGGGTGAGGAGCTCTGTGGTGGTGAGAGAGGTTTGATTTTTGGGGAGGACAGGAAGCGGATGGGGAGGAGGAGAGGTGAGGAAAAGGGGAAGAAACGGGGGAGAGAGGCTGCTGATTTTGTTTGGCTTTACTATCCCACTTTCTCTCTCCTAGTCCCACACAGCAATACGGGTGAAGAAATTTTTTTAGAAAAAAAAAGAGAGGAGAGAGAGGGAAACACCAACCACTCACACATCAAAGGCATCCGGTTCTCCACCAAGGCAAAGACGGGGGCTGTACCATTAACAGCAACTCGAGAGAGCGACGAAGAGAGAGAAAGAGAGAGGGAGGGCGTGACCAAGATAGGGAAACGATGCATGTCCTATCCTACACCAACTCTAGTAGTATTTCTTTTTTCTGTTGATTATGTGGAAGTACGCGCCAGAATTTGGTCATATTGTTCTTGTGACCTTTTGCCACTAGCTACTCTTTTGGAAAAGCATTTACTTTTCTCTCCTGAATATGCTATTATTTACTTATCACTTATGGCATGCATAAAAGGAATTATACCCGCAAAAAAATGCATAAAAGGAATTATACTGTGGTCAAATATGTTTCTTGTGTACTATTAATATTAATGATTATGAGCTATAAAATTTTCTGTATATATTAGTAACTTTGAATTATAGTAGTAATACACTATAGTAGTTAAAGTTTTGACATCAGATCTTTCACATCCTGTAGTACTTAGTACTCCGTTCATATATCAGACAATATTCATAACGTCTGCAAAAATATTTCAAGTCCAAAATAAAAAACGAGAAGGGTTCTTATACATGAAACTAAAATTGATAGTTTGGAAAAGGTTACTATCTTCCACAATACTAGAGGAAAATATGTGTTAAATGTCTTAGGTACAATGAAGACATACAAAGAGACACACCTCTTCTTTTCAAAAATTGTCTTGCACAATAGATATTTTCTCTCGTCCTTATAAAACAATAATCAAATGTATCCCGTTTTCTATTAAGATTTGGATGCTTTGAGTAGTTGGTACAATTACCTATCCAATATCGTATTTGAATGTTTCGACAAAAAAATATATGTTTTTCATTATGTAGTTTTGTGGCAACAAGCCGTCCAACAGCTAGCACATTATTGCGTTGGATCAGCCTACAACTGGCACACAAACGTATAGAAAACATCTGATTTCAAAATTATAAGAATATGGATGCTTATTTATTACTAGTGGAATAGATTTATGGTGCCCATACACCATCCAAAAACTAGCATCTTGTAGTGACGCTTCATCATCTAATTGTCTGGCACAAAGTTATTTGCAAAGTATCCGACTTCAAAATCTCAAGGAAACCAAAACTCATTTACCATTGTGGGAATAGATTAGCCGTACTGATGCAGTAGCACATTATTATGTTGGAAAATATTTGGTTTAAAAATGTATGGAAAATATTTGGTTTAAAAATCAGAAGAATATGTATATGCTCATTTATTACTAGAGCAATAGATATATTTGCCCATGCACCATCCAAAAACTAGCATCTTGTTGTGACGCTTCATCATCTAATTGTTTGGCACAAAGTTATTTGCAGAGTATCCGACTTCAAAATATTGAAACCAAAATTCATTTACTATTGTGGAAATATGTTAGCCGTATTGATGCACTACCCAATATAGCTAGCACATTGTTTTGATGTTCATCTCATATTTGACGTGACATTGTGTGTACGAGATCATCTGATTTTGATATCTCAAGAAAAAATGCCCATTTATCACTAAATATTAGCGTTGATGCCTCGGCACAACAGCTAGCACATTTTTATGAGTTCATTTCCAAAATTATACAAGTATTTTCATCCATCATTGCAAGGAACCACAATTTTTAAAACCAGATTCACAAAACCATAATTATGTGTACCATATGTTGCACAAAAATAATAATTTTTAGTTTCAGTCTCACATGTAGCTCAAAGGGCTAACAAAGCTGACAAGCGAGTCTAGGACTGAAACTTGGTGATGCATCCAATATTTCACATATAATTATTTGTAGGGCATCCAATATTTCGCATATAACTATTTGTAGGGCATCCAATTTCAATATCTTCTAGGAAACCGATGCTCATTTATCATAGCGGCAATAGAGCTGTTGTGTGGTGACGCATTAGGCAACACTAGCACATTGTTTTGATGAGAAGGATGCTCGTTTTTCATTAAGATATATAGTTTTGTGGCAATGAATCATATCCAATAGCTAGCACATTATCGCACTGAGTCCTCCTACTGCTAGCGTGCATGCAAGCGTAAAGACAATATCTGATTTCAAAATCGTAAGAAGACTGATGCTCATTTATCACTTCGGCAATAGATTAGCTGTGATGATGCACCATCCAACAACTAGCATATCATCATGATGCTTCATAGTCGGCATAAAGTTATTTGTGGAGTATCCGGTTTTGAAATCTCAAGAAAACAGAAGCACATTTATCATTGTGGCAATAGATTAGATGTGTTGATTCATCACTTGATAGCTAGCGCATTAGACCGGTGTTTAATTTAATATTTGGCGTCAATTATGTGTAGAGGATCTGATCCCGATTTTTTCCTTCTCAAGGAAACAGGTGCTCATTTATTCTTCGGGCAATCAAATGGTGATGATTTGTGTTGGATAGGGCAAGGCTTACTTCCTCCTTCTCACTTTATTTTATTGTTGTATTGGGCTCATGCTCTATGCATGTGAATAACAAGATGATTTTGTGTTGGATATTGCACCTTATTCGTATTATGATGATTGATACTCGTAAATATGTCACTCGGAGGTTTGAGACTTAAAATTATTTTCATCATTAACCCAAGATTGATAATATGATCCAATCTCATGGGGTTTGTACGAAGAAGCGACATCTTTGCACACTTTGCTTCCCTATGGTCCTCTTCGCATGATGTGCTTTGTAGCTTTTGGAGGAATGTATGTTGCATGTGACAATATGAATATACTCAAGGCTCTTTTTTATCCTTTTGACATTGATGGGTTGATGTTTTTTGTAGATTCTTTATTTAGGAATCAATGTTGACATATTTTTATTTTGATGCATATTCGAACAGCTACATGTTTTTGCTACATTAGATGATCATATTTCAATTTTACTACCGCTATATGTTAACTATATGTCACTACAAATAGATTGAGAAAATAAACTACTTTAAGGTACAAATTGTGCATTAAGGTGTGCAAGCTTTAGAACTTTTCGTGATACGAGTACCATGTTGTTCACATGTATTGCCACATGACATTTTTGACTTATAAACTTATTTTCATATGCTACAGATACAAATGTTTACCCCCCCCCCCCCCCCCCCCCCCCCCCCCGTCGTAACAATTTCAAACAAACAACCTAGACTAAATGGCATCATAAAATTTTTCAAATACTAAGCCAGGCTCTTTGAAATGACAACCTTACTTTATATGATGTGCACTCTATTTGTTGATCACATAAAAACTTTATACATTGACATTATGCCAAGCATAAACCCCTTACTCAGCAGCAATGCCAGCAAGTTTGTGATGATTAATCAATTCAAGTTTGACAAACTACGTGGGGTGTGGTATGTCTTGCTTTTTCTTGACTTTCTTATGTGGCAATAATGCCAGAACAAAATCATCTCGGTCAAAATTTCTCTTTCAAATTGCTCGAATGTAAGACACATTAACTAACTTCATTTTTGTACCGTCACAAGTTGGCAACCATGACTATGTCTCAGTGAGTCGAGTACTCATAGCAATTATCGCCCGTTCTATGGTACTACTATGCTAGTATATACTCCCTCGGTTCCAAATTATAACACTTTTCTCAAATTATAAGACACCCTCGCTTCTCGATGCACCTTTCTCTCTTCCCTATACATCTCTATCTCTATCTCTCTCCTCCTTGTTTTCTGTGCACATACTCAGACTGTAAGTGGAGCGGGCTTGTCCGCAAGCCCGTTGGCCCGCCCCACTAAAAACATGCTAGCGGCGGTAGCGACGGCCCGCACCTTCGCTAGCGGTTCAAGCGGGCAGGTGCCGCTAATCCCGCTGGGACATCGCCGCTTCGTCGCAATTCCCCGCTTGATCCCGCATAAGCCCGCAATATCCCCGTGCTGGAGCAGTACCGCTGCAAACGCCCACAACAACGCCGTGCTTGTTCGAGGACCTCAGCGCGGACCTGCGGCGGCGCCGGCGATCGATCTCCGGCGACTGGCCGAGCAGCAGCAGGATGGGCTCCGAGAAAGCATACACAGCGGCGAGCAGGATGCTGGTGGCCATGAGCAACACCATGGAACACTGCAGTTAGATGCCCATCACAGCTTATAGACTAATGGCAGGTTGCGCCGCCGCTGAACGTTCTTGGTGACCAGGCCACATGATCATCGGCGAAGAGATGCGGCCTGACAACGCATCATGCGTCACCGTACCACAGCAGTCGCAGGACATGGACGCCTCGGAGCGCATGGTTTCAGGCCCGCCGGCGCCCGCAACGCCCGCAAACAGATTCCGACAAATTCCACCGGGCTCAAGTGGGCAGCGGCAGCTTGATTAGTGGTACCCGCTAATCCCGCCAGGAATTGTAGGGGACAGAGCGGCAGCGTGCGGGCTGTCCGCAGCCCGCCCCACCTACAGATTGAGCTACCTTTTTCACTTCTCCTTAATCTCCGTGCCCGGAGCCAAAACGTCATATAATTCCGAACGGAGGGAGTACTATCATAGAGGAGTGTAAGTGTCAGTACATGGTATCTGCAGTAGTTTCGCATAATTTTGTCCTAGTTGTGGTCGCAAACAACTATCCTTGAAGAAACCTGGTAATTGGCAGATATCCTTAGGCCCAGTTCGGTTCCCCCTATAAACTACCCTCTAAACTTTAACCTTCTAAAGTAAAAAAGAATCTTACTATTTAGGGGTACTAAATAAAAGTTAATTACAAAACCTTTCTGCAGATGGGCGTTATTTTTCGAGACGAATCTAATGAGCCTAATTAATCAATGTTTTGACACAGTGATGCTACAGTAACCATCGTCTAATCGCGGCTTAATTACCCTCATTATGTTCGTCTCGCGAAATAGAAGGGAGTCCTGAACTTAGTTTTGTAATTTGACTTTGTTTAGTACACATAAATCGTGCCGGCATCTTTGATGTGACTGCTACAGCACCCTCTAAAGTTTTTATAGGGGCATCCGAACGCAGCCTTATACACTCTCGTGTATAAATTCACATTGTACAACAAAGTTTTTTTTAAAAAAAATTGCGTCTGTTGGCGAGCAAAGTCTAGATTGAACGGGTGCACGCAGAAGGAGGACTGAGCCAAATACTCATAATCGTAAGAGCATGCTCGATGGAAAGGAAATCCTGTGGGCGATCATGTTGCATGTTGTTGAGGCCGCGGGGCCGGCCGGAGTATGTAATTATGAAATGGATTTTTCGCAAAAAAAAAATTTATGAAATGGATATGGATTTACTGCGACGTGCCGGTACACACGATCGACCTCCACGGAACGGAGCGACGAAGAACGCGTCCATTAGTGCACCGGTCCGTGTCGACGCGCTGCTCCCTATCGTGCAACCGCAACTTTTCCCGCGCCACGACTGCACGAGCACTCCATAACTCCCGCACGTACGTACGATAGCGCCGACACACATTCACTTCGCAGAAGAGGGGGGTTGTCTAGATCCAGAAGCAATCGCCACTGTTGTTGCGACGGTACGCCCGGCCCCTGTATGCATGCGACGGTACGCGTGCGTGAGTACAAATACACTCCGTCTACTCTACTTGTACGTACGCCCCTGTATGCGACGTTACGCGTGCGTGCGTACGCACAGCCCCGGCAGTCGGCCCCACGTGGCGTGCGCGTGGAAGTCGGCAACACCAGCAGAAAGGAATAAAGCGCGCGGATAGGCTGCTACACGTACGTACGTAGAGTACGCTTGCGTGCAAGTTGGACCCTCGCGACTTCTTTTCTTTGATTGACGCTTATTAGGATTTGTTTGCCGTATTATTATATCCCAGCGCAGGATTAAATTAAAAAGTGTGATTTAGTATAGTTTGTTACTGCAGTTTGGACGGCTGAGAACATGCATCAGGCATATATAGAAGGGAAAAAAAGCTAGTAGTAGAAGCGATCGATGACCGACCAAAGGTAAAGTGGCGCGCCGGCGGGCGTGCGACGAGCAAGAGGCAATTAATTAACTAAACTAAGACTCCTGATGGTAACCGTGTCATTAAGCTTTTTGCCCGAGAGGTAGCTAGCTAGCTAAGCGGCGATGGGTGGTGGAACGATGGATTGCGATGGCGATAAGATATTGGCGTGTCAAGCGCGCGGGGCATAGAAAATTACGAATCACGCGCGCGCGCCCCCACCCACTACAAACCCCCCATGCTTTATTTTAATCGGGGTTTAGCTAGGGAGCTCGGCGAAAGTGAAAGCCGGATTGGACTCGACCGCCGATGAATTTTATTTTATTTTATTTTATTGTAAAAACGCAACGAGAGTCACTCATGCTCATGCATGCACCTTCCTTAGTTTAGCTAGATGTAGGATGATCCTTAGGTGAAAAAAAAACAAATGTTTAGGAGGAGAAATTAAGCAACGAGAGTCACTCATGCTCATGCATGCACCTTCCTTAGTTTAGCTAGATGTAAGATGGTCCTTAGGTGAAAGAAAAAAAAATGTTTAGGAGGGGAAACTAAGCGGAATTTCAGTTGGAATCATATCTCGAAAAGGCCACGTACGTACAGCTGTATAGATATTCAGTGCGTTCGGTTGGCTGCAGCTGCGGCTGCTGCGGCTGCTCCCCTCAGATTGCTACAGTGCGGCTTCCAGCTGCTACAGTGTTGTCTCTCAGAAAAACAGCGCAGCGGCTACAGTAAAACAGCCTGCCGAACAGCCTGATTTAGCAGCAGGTAGATTGCTCGTCTTTTCTTTTGTCAATTGTTTGGTCACCAAGCAAACTATTTTTTCATAGTATTTTGCGCCCCTAATTCGGTGTGCCAATAGCACCGCGAGCCGTCACAGCCACAGCACCCACGACGCAGCCGCCCCGACACCGGCCACATGCGACTCACTCCGGTTCAGCCAAAAGAGTGAAATGACCCCCCGCATAATCGGATGATTACTCAACTCAATTACTGCATGCATCCTCCTCTCGCACCACAGACAGCACCCACCCACGCTGGGCTACAGCCTACACTACAGCGACGCAACAGAGAGAGAGAAAGATCGCCATTAGGTGGTTGATCTCTCGGGTCAGGGCGGCAATAATTGGCGTCCCGAGAGATTACTGTAGCCTGATCTCCGTGCAGCTTGGGGCGTGGGTCGAGGAGGCCATTGGGCCACCACGCGCGCACAGGCTTTTGTGTCTGTCAGGCCGTCACAGTGGCGGTCGTACGCCGAGAGGCAGGCCATCGGAAGCGGAGTGGAGAGCGACCCGCTGCGGTCGGCAGAGACTGCAAAGTTGCTGATTTCTCGCCGGCCATTGGCCGGTGGTTCGTCCCCCACCTCCCCTTCTTCCTCTACTCCCTCTTCTGCCGCTCTACCGGGTTGTAGCGGCGGCAGTCCACGCGTCTGTCGCTTCGCTCTAAGACGTCTGATCCGACGGCTCGGACTATGAGAGGTGGACGCAGGATATGCGCCCCTCGATACTCAATTCTCACACTTTTTACAGTTTGAAGTTAAAACATCCAACACCCCGTCAACCTTAATTACACCCACGCATTTCTCCATGCAAGAAAAATCCGGATTTCGTAGGAAGAAAACGAAGGTTCATTCGAGAAGTAAGCTTTTTTTTTTTGCCGGGGGGGGGGGGGGGGGGGGGGGGGGAGGAGGGAGTTTCTGAATTAAGTTGAAGATCCAAGCTCCGACTTGTCTTACAGTATGGAGGAATTCTAACGTGAGATTTGACATGTGCATCATGCTAGTAGAAAACACTACTGAGAGTTGTACTAATGCAATTTCTCTCTCATTTGTCCCTCACTAGCACATTTTTTCCTCTAATATGTGCAACGCATTTGGAGAGGCAAGCTCCTTTTGTTTAGAGTACGAAGCAACGGTTGGAATTCGTTCAACTACGCAGAGTTTCTGGATTATGTTAAAGAACCGTGCTATATCTGAATTGTCTTATTTGGAGGAATTTTAACGCGATGTTTGACATTCGTCAGGATACAGACAACGGTACTGCGAGCTGTACAAATACAATTTCTCTCATTTATCACACCATTTGTCCCACATATTTCTAAGAGGGTGTTCGTTTCTTTAGACGTAAAGGTCACATCAAAATTAATCTTGCTATTTAGTCGTCTTAAATAAGTCCAATTACAAAACCTTTTTACAGATGTGCGCTAATTTATAAGACGAATCTAATGAGCCTAATTAATCTATGTTTCGCTACAGCAATGCTACAGTACCATCGTCTAATCACGGTTTAATTACCCTCATTAGATTCGTTTTGCGAATTAGTACAAGGTTCTGCAGTTAGTTTTTTAATTAGACTTTATTTAATACATCTAAATGACAAAATTCTAGCAATCTTAAAATTAGGCCTAAAGAAATGAACACCCCCTAAAGTTACGTACTTCACCTCCCATAAAAGCGTCCAAACGTAACGTCTCTTATAAGCATCTCCCAGTGAATTTGAAACTAAAGAAGCTACTACTGCATTCAGGTTTTTTTTTATGCCTGTGGTACTCGAGTGTCTTTTTACATGCATTCAGAAAAGAAACTGATGCACGAAATTATAGACCCCAGCACGGTACAATGCTCACAAGTCACAAAAGCTATCCTTTTTCTTTAAGAGCTCCTGTTAGAATTCCTTCCGTGCGTTCCAAAAGAGATAGGAGTACTGCTGTTGGTCTACCTGCAGAATTATCTGTATGCTGATGCTCTCAACACGGAGAGCTTTCATTTCCTTAAAAAGCACCTGCTAGTCAAATAATAACTCTAACAAAAAGAACAGAAAAGGGCACAACACTTGGGGATGAAAACCGAAAGGTAAATTTCTGAAACTACCGATGCTGTTTTTACATTGGTCCCAATCATTTCCATTTTATTAAAAAATCACAGAAATTGGATGGTGTTTGGAGTGACACATACAGAATCTGATTCAAAAATGGTTTGATGTCTTCCGTCCATTTTGTCATATTACCATATTTACCAAAAATCACAAGCACAAATTCTGTATTTATCCGATGATAATGGTGCATATATGTGTGAGATTGATTAGAATTTAGAAGCATCCCATTTGAGTACATGCGTGATTTAAGGTTATAAGCACTCTTTTTAAGTATTTGACTATGTCCTACTTTCGTTCAAGTATTCGATGAGAGTCCATTTGTCATGTTCACTCCACCTTAAGCTTTCCGCTTTTCTTGTTATTATCAGATCGTATATGTGTATGTAGCAGCCAATTAGAGTATAGCTGGATGAAAATGTAATCATGCATAATATTTAAAGATCAAACTATGCACATGAGAAAAAAATATCGCTTGTTTGTCTCCTCATCGTCTGTCACGTAAGCTGGCTGCCTCATCGGCATCGTGCTTGTCCGAAGTGAAATAGGAGTATATGATTATCCGATCGATATTGATATGCTTTCCCCGCTCAGATTACTTCGTTCTTGATGTTTTTGTTTTTTCTGATGCCGTAATTGTTTCCAGCATTACCTTTTTTTTCCGATTACGAGATAAAAATATACGAGTTGAAAGTGATTTAAGATATTTTTTGGGCAGTTTTCATCCCTAACAACACTATCTTTCCCCCCCTAAAAGGTGACCTCATCGTTTTGCAAATTAAAATTTGAAAATACATAAAGAATGTGATCTCATTGTCCTGAATATATCATGAACAGAATAAACCCCCAAGCGCCAAACCAATGTGGTCAAAATGTTTGATAACAACCCCAAAAGTGTTAGGAGCGAAAAATCAACCAAAATGCTAATCATAGCTGATCTCGGTTGGGCCCATCGAGAGATTATAAATGTCGGGGGGACGGACGGACGGCCGGGTCCAGTCGCAATGAAGTGTGACAACGAAAGGTCGTCCTCACCCAACCCGATGCAACTCGACGCCTCTCCTTCGTTGCACAGAAATGATCGAGCTCTCGCCATTTTTCCTCTCCTTTTTCTCGTTCGCTCGCTGCCTTACTCCGGCTCGTGGTAAACACACATCGTTTCCTTTCCCGTTTCGAGCGGCGCCGGCCTCGGAACGTGCCGTTCCCGGAGTTAAAGAGGACCCCCCGATCCGGCGCCGGATGTGGACGGGTAACTGCATCCACTACACCACCACGCACGCCTTGTTGCTGCTGGTGCTCGCTCGATCGTACGTCGTGGCCGGCGGTGGCCTCGGGTATGGGCGCGAGTGTCTGCTCCGTATCAGTGGAGGATGGCGCCAAGAAAGGCTAGCTCGTGACATGTCTCTTCAGCTATATATGGGATGGCTCATGGCTGCCAGTAGGTCGGGATCGATTGTTCCATGCCTGATCAATGCCATATTTGAGGTAATTAGTGGAGTATAGTCCTAAGAATGTACTATTAGATGCTGCTCGGCATATGGATCCGCTTCAGATAACTGATGCCTTGATCAGCAGGCGTACCGCACATGTTCAGCATGGGGAAGTTGGAGCTGGTCAAGCAAACAATTTGCTGCTCACAAATTTTGTTCATAAGAGATGGCATTTTTTTTTCTTTCCGAGGAAGAGAAATGGGAACTAACAACGAAGGAAAATAAAATAAGAACGCTGTCCGGAGTCTTGATAGCAGGCAGATTCAGAGAATCAGAGCACATGCGCTTGTTCAGAGAACGCTGATCATCAGACCGCAAATCACGATGTATGTATCAAACAGCTAGCGTGTACATCATCGTCGTCACGCGTTCATGGTACCACGCACAGTAACTTAATTACAGCAACTGAGAAGCTAGTAAGTACGAGATTATTAAAAAAGCCACCCAGCTAGTGACGTCCAGGATCGCTTCGATCTTCTCCGTCCCTAAACGTCATAGGTTTTGAAACTGAGGCGATGGATGATGGTGGCGCAGTACCTTTCTTTAGGGGCGATCGAGCATATATATCCAGATGACTTTTCGTCTATCTTTCTCAAAAAGGGGTGAAACGGACGCACCAAGACAAGGACCGGTGGTTAGCAGCAGCGCCACCACCAGCTGGCTCTCCCTATTTCTGTTTCAAGTTTATCTCCTCGTTCTTGCGTGTACTCGACAAATTTCACGTAAATTGTCCTCGCCCAAAAGGGGTCACGTTGATTCGTGGGACGACGCGCGGTTGTCAGAACTTGGGGCAATTGTGGCGAAATGGTCCACCGTTGTCGCTTCGATCCTATTGCAGGTGCCAGGCCGTATGGAACGTCAACCTCGTTACTTTTCTTTATGATGAATACTATACTTTATAGAGTTCTCTTCCTCAGCTCTTTTTTTTGGTGCACAAAATCAAAGAAAAGTGATCTAGGCTGAGGGAACTTTGGATCCAAGGATTTAAAAGTCAAAATACTTTAATTTGAGGAGGATTATCTTGCACAGTGGGATACTTGGAATCGTTTGAGCACTCCGACATATTTATTTATACAATTATAATGTTGTAGCATAAGCAGGATTAGACATTTCTAGAACCGTAGTTTTAGAATACATGCTCTACATGATAATCAATAAAATTTTGGAGATAGTATTGCCGACGTGGCTCGGAGGGACCATTGATGTTCGGTAGCAACAAAGGATAAAGTGAATTTAGAAGCGGTTCTGGAAAGTTGGCGGATTCGGCAGCAGTAGTGAAACATGAAACAACGACACATATATAAAAGCTTGATGTAGATCTCTAATGATGCGAAGAAGCATGACCATGGAGATTGATATGGGCGCAAGATGGAGGATGCCAATGAGGAAGTAATTTTATGGAGGGGGTTTAGACAACTGACCCACCGATATTTGGGAAATTCACGATCAAAAAAAAAAATTGAGAAATTGGACTGCAACCATTTAGAAAATTTTCTTCCCGAAGGTATGGCCATAAATTTAGACAATTCTAAGAAAACAAGTTCAATAAAAGAAAGTTGTAAGAAAACAATGAATATTTTATACTTAATTATACTTGTAATCGCAAAAAAAAAAATCACAAGCAACGCCGCAAATGCAAAATGGAATAGTAACAAGTAACAAGCCATCCTTTTGGACGGGCCATCCTTTTGGACGGGGAAAGTGGAATTGAGCTGGGGTTGCGGCGCAATTCACCCCTGCGCGACTACGAACTGCAGGCCTTCCTCGTTCCCAACCCAAACTCACCTGTCGCTCTCAAAGTTAGAGAAAAAACAAAAAAAAAAGTTAAAATAAGCGGCACCTGTTGCGGTTTTATACAAGGAAGATCCCGGGTTCCCCGTTTTGCCCTTGCTGTCGCGTGACGTGTGGAGCGCACTAGAGGAGAGCAGGGCGCACGAGATCTGCTTTGACTAATCAAACACACCCAGATGCCGTGCCGGCACTGCTGCACCGTACACGTCAGTCACCCAGCCGGACCGAGAGCGACGTCCATCTCATTTTGTCTCGAGGCGCGCATATTCTGATTTTGGGCTTTGGTGGTCAGGGATTTGGCCCATGCTCGAATGCTGCTTGAAAAAATTGTAATTGATGATGGGCCTGGCTGCTTCGCCAGCCCAACAATGCTTGTTCTCGTTCCCCCATTGATGATGAAATCAGCGTCGACATCAACAATTCAACATTGTGAGGCCCCGCTCAAATCTGAACGAAAAATCACGACATCGTCAGGTCATCATCATCAGCAGCGATTGAGTTCTCCACACGCGAAATGACGAGTCAAGTGAGTCATAACGCAAGTGAGTGCCAGCTCAACCTTAACGGACGTTCACTGCCGACAAGGAAGAAGCAAAAGATTTTTAGGATCAGAACAAGAACATGTGGTGTTCCCAGCAGAGCTGCACATTGCATAGACAGAACAGAGGCATCCAAATGCTTTTGCTGAAGCTGATCAAAAGCTGAAACAATCTGAAGCATAAACTAAGCAGTAATGATCGCAAGAAGAAAGATGAAACGGAAAAAAGGGAGCAAAAACTAATGAACGGTGTTTGTTTCCACGCTATACTTATCATCAACTAACAATCCTACTACTGACTGATAAACAGTTAACCTCTCAAGTCCTTCCCCTAATCCTCGTTTATTATCTACATCTGGTGGCCCAGCGGCAGCCTGCTGCGCTGCATCAGCTGCTGGTACATGGCCGCGGCAGCGCCGGCGCCGTTGCCGCCGCCCGGCGCGCCGCCGGCCTCGCGCTTGACCTCTGCCGCCTTTGGCGCCGCCACGAGCCCGGCGGCCTCCATCGCCTGCCGGTGCCGCAGGAGCGGGTGGTGCAGCGACGGCGCCAGCATCGGGAGCTTCAGCCCGTCCACGGCGCCGAGCCCCGCCGGCATCGGCAGGCTGGGCAGCGACGCGCCGAGGGCGGAGTACGGGTAGTTGCCCATCGGCGCCAGCGGGTCCCTCGGCGGCAGGCCGAACGCGCAGCCGCCCAGCCTCATCAGGCCGTCCTGCACCGAGCCGTGGTGGTGCTCCGGCCTGCGCGCGCCGGCGTGGTGCTGGCCGGCCATCGCCGCGCCGGGCGCCGCCGAGCTCGGGTGGCCGCTGTTCCTGGCGGCGGGGACCTCGTGGTTGTGCTTGCCCTCGTACGTGGTGATCACGGACTTGAGGTCGTGCGATGCGCGCTCCACGTGCTTCCGCACCGAGCACCCCGGGTGCGTGCACTTGTAGTAGCTCCTGAGCACACGATGCAGAGTGAGACGAGCAGAGCAACACGCAGAATTTGCAAACGAGAAACTCTTGAGCTCTGAAGAAAGTGATAGTGTTTCAGACGAACCTTGGGTTCGGGTTGCCCTTGACGACCTTCTGCCCGTACTTGCGCCAGCGGTAGCCGTCGTCCAGGATGTCCACCTCGCTCGTCGTCTGGATCACGACTCGGGGCTCGCGCACAGCTCTCGATGCACCGGTCATGTCAATGGCATATGACTCCAGCTTCCTGAAAAATTCAGACAGGGCAATTGTTCTGGAGTCAGCACAGCACGCGCATAACAACTCTGCAAATTCACACACTTGCCCTGACAGGAGAAATCTCCTAGAAACAAACAAGCTGGTACTCCTAATACTGACCTTCGTTTCGATTCCAGCTCCCCTCCGCGTCGGCACCACCCTGGGACAAACTGCCATGAGTCCCCCTGTCACCGTCCACCTCGTCAGACACTGCCGAAGTCACATCCACGCCCTCCGGGGACTCGAACCGGGCGCCGTCATGAACCTGCATCGACGCCGACGAATCGCAGAGCTCGCCAGGAACAGAGGGCGACGACGTCGCGTCCACGCCGTCGCCGCGCAGGTCCTGAACGCCCGCACTGTTATGCCACGGGTTGTCGGACGCGTCCGCCGGCGCGTCGCCGAACGGGTGGACCGGCGGGACACCGGGCCGGCGGCTCTGCGCGGGCTTGGGGTGGTTGTGCGTGCCCTTGTAGATGATCTCCGTGACGTGGCCCTCGTGCGACCGCTCCACCTTCTTCTTCACCTGGCAGTTGGGGTGCGTGCACTTGTAGTAGCTCCGCGGGTACTCGCTGTGCTTCACCTGCTTCTGCCCGTACTTCCTCCAGCTGTAACCGTCCTCCGCCGGCGCGGCGGCGGTGGCCAGTGCCGTGGTGAAGTCCCCCCTCGCGTCGCATTCCTCCGTCGGCTGGCCGTGGTCCGGAGGCGATGCGTGTTCAGTGACCGCAGCGGCGCCAGGAGCAAGACGACTGAGCTTGTTGGAGCCATGGGAAGAGCTCTTCAGAGTGGCCTGCCCGTCGTCGAGCTGCTGTTGGTTAAGCTGGCCCGGCAAATTAGCTTCCGGTGCTGTTTGAACCTTAGTTTCAGTCTTGACAGAAACCTGAGCGCTTGGTACTGATGAATGCTGATTGTTGCGTGAAGATTCCTGAAGAAACACAGACGTATTAGCTTCAGGGGAAAAAGTGAAGATTTATTTAACTGAGCACAAGAAAGGTTCATTACTATCACATTCCTGATACAATAGAGGGACGATTAAAAACAGTTAAACAGTAAGGAGCAAAAGCATCTTGTACCTCAGTGTCTGAGGGCCCGACTTCACCGTTTACTTGAAAGTAGAGAATACAGATTTACATTGAACTTGTAATTTATCGTTCTATCTGAATCTGACTGGTCCCAAGGTGTTCATTTTATTATTATTTTTTTAAGGAAGGCTGGTCCCAAGGTTGTCTAACTCCATATTTAGCAACAATAATGGGCAGGCAAACAGTACCAAACTTACCAGGCAATCCCCCAACAATAACTGATTTACAATGCTGACAAAATTTTCACTTTAAAATATAAAAATGCCGACAAGAACTTTTTTTAAAAAAAGATGCAATGCCCTGACCATTTCGCAAGGGGAAATAAAACAAAAAAAAATAATATAGAGGCAAGCAACCTACAAAGTTACTTCTAGAATAAAATTCAGTTTATAAACGAATCCTTCAAATAAATACTAAGGTCTAAACTTGCAGTAACTTACGGAAATATCACTACATACCACAAAGCGAAATGTCAATATAAAATTAGTAATAATCAACATAACAAGTACAACTATTCAAATAGCTAATCACCTTCTTTTCTTCAGCTGTGTAGTGTGATGATCTCAGATCCAAAGGCTTGAAAGAAAATGCACCAGGTCCATCTCCTTGTGGTGGACCTTCAAATCTAGTAGGATTACTGTCATTTGTGCCACCAAGCATGAATAATTTTCCCGTAGTCGGCGAGGCTTGGCCCTAAAATATTGCAATACATCATTGTAAGTACAAGCTTCAGCATCAAGATACAATATAGAATTTGTTTACTTATATACGAATAACAGCAGAACAACCACATTTTCTTTTCCAATCTCAGCTTCGACAACAATAACAATTATAATGTTGCACTTCCAAGTAGGTAAATAGAATAGTGAAGATAAAATTTGGCTACGTAATGTAAGGTATGCATTGCTAGATTACTATGGAGAGCTTGGAGATTCATCATATTGTTTCTATTTTCAAGAGAATTATGAGAATACAAGATTATAACAACACAAAGGCAGAACACCTGCCATTTTACATCGAATATATAATATTAAATATTATTATACAGTATTTCGCTTTTAGAAAAACATTCCCCAGCTTGTTTATGAAGAAGAGAATATGGATACCGGAAAACAAAGCGGCAGTGATCATGTATCCAAAGTAGAGCTTTCACAAACTTCCGAACTGGTCAAAAGTTCATAAAGCAAAACACTCTTGAACTGCTAATTTAGCATCCCTAATCTAAAGCAATAACAGTTCTCAATACGCCCTCACACTGAATTCATAACCTAGAGAATAACACATACCATGGCATTGGAGAGGAAGACCGGTGACTCCAACAGCGTTGCCGGGCTCAGGCCAGGAGGGATCGTGAGGTAGGGCGATGGAGCTCCTGACACTGCAGTATCAGCTCCAGCTGCTGTGCTGAACGGCATGTTGAGCTTCGGAACTCTGAATCCAGCTCGCGCCTGCATCCTCTCGGCTAGGCTGCAGCCAGCACCTGCCTTCTGTCCAAACTGCGGTGTCACTGGCATCGACCTGCCTCCCTCCTGAGGAGAGCTTGTGGCGACTGAAAAACCATGCTCCCCAAATCCGGCCTTTGCACCTTCATTGCCATGTCCACCTTTGGCATCTGGTGGAAATGCTCCGGTCAGGCCGCCCGGCATCAAACCTTCTGGACCGCCATCCATCTCAGCTTGGATTGCTCAACCTGATGGTTGAAAAATAATAAACTTTAGCGCAGTACAAGTTTTGGCTAAGCAATAACTAGCCAACTTCAGAAAGGACATGTTCAGATATGACATTCAGGAAGCGAGCTTTGTTTTGGTAAACAAATACAGAGACATTGCCAAGTGAAACAAGGACATGAAATCAACTCGTGGAATCTGTTAGTCTCACACAAGTCTTAGGAGCAAGCACTACAAGCCACATGCATCAAGAACTGAGCTGAAGCAGCGAAAGAGGTGAAACCGGGCAGCCTGCGACGAGGATTTTGAATAAATAACCCATATTCACTGACAGAGGTAATAAACACAATAATTATCTGAAACACGGCTTTTCCAACAGAAACACGAACTGCTTCCCCCGAAAGAACAGCATCCCCTGCATTTTCAGTCAGGGTCACAAGTCCTTTTTTCTCCATATCATCAGACTTTGAAACTTATACATTTACAAACTCCAAACCTTATCTCCGAAGCTGATTCCAAAACAGAAATCATGTCCATGCCAGTAAACGACAACTCATAATAGTAGGAGTAACACGAAAGGTTAGAGGTCGATGAGACCGGCACAGTCCTCCACGAACGAATAGAAAATCAAAAGAAATCAAAGACAAAAAAAGAGAACGTGCCCGTTCCATCTCATTCGCTTCAACAACAGGAAAAGAGAAGGCCATGGACCCCAAATGTTGCGTGCTAGCCTGGGGAATACCCTACGGCTCGGAGCTCGACGCGAATAACAACAGGGTTCAATTTTCCCGAAGAGCTCCTCAAAATTTCTGCTACTACTACTTGTTCAATGAACTGTTGTAATTTCAGGTAGAAGTTAAATACAAGTTCAGATTTCGATGACAACGGGTAATATATGCTCAAAGAGAAAGTAGTCATGGATAGGTACTGGAAAATATTCGAAAGCGTGCGGATGACTGAAAACATCGTTCACAAAGGAATATTTTTCATGCAAAACTGAATGGCTCAGCTCCGAGCCTCCGACTTCTCAAGAACAGTCATTTAGAAAACTGTAGGAAATGGATGCATCAGCGATAACGCGAGAAACACGGAGCAGGAGACAAAGGGACCAAACAAGAGATCAGAGAAAGCCAACATTCATTCTCATTTCCAACTGGCCGATAGCGCAAAGCTTCTGCCTTCATGGCGAAATGGAACGACGGGGAAGACAAGCCCTCGCGTTGGAAAAAGAAATGCCGGCATCGCGGATTCAGAAACAGCACACATTGCGAAGAGAAATCGAGCAGAGGAAAACCCAATCAAACGACGCCAAATTCGGCTACTGAATCGTCAGACCACGTCTCCACAAACTCAAAATTCGAATCCCCCATTTCTGTAAATTGAGGTGGAACGGCAGGATCTTCATCATAATAAGAACAGAGAAAATCGTATCACGCGCCAGAAATCACAGAGGACCCGATAGGAGGAGAACCAAATCCCCACACGGCAGTCACCAGGCCGGCATTTCCTCGCAGACGGCAGAGCAATATCTGAAGAGGAGGACAGGACAGGGAAAGGGTCGCGAACCTGGGATGGAGGGAAGACGAGCCGCAATGGCGACGGAAGAAGATCGCAGGAGCCCAATGGCGAGGCTCCAGCCCTTGCGGCCTCCTCTTCTCCCTCCCGACGGCTCAGTCCACCAATGGCCAAGAAAAGCGCAACAGGAACGAAGCACAAGGATCAGGGACAAATGATGAGCTGCAGCCGCAGGGAGTCAGGAAAAGAAGGTTCTCCCTGCCATTACTACTCGGCTCCCTCGCCGCCGCCCCTCTCTTTCTCTCTCATCGCCAATTCTTTTACTCTGTTCTTTTTACAGAGAGACGGGAAGAAACGGAAGCAGAGGAGAGAGAGGAGGGGCGGTTTGACCAAGGAGTGGTGGGGGAAGAGATGTGCGGAAGGATCCGTTGGGAGTCGAGACGGATGAGAGAGAAACAGCCATTGATGGCATGCAGCTCGGCGTCTCTCTCTCTGTTTCTTGCAAACTGCCTTTCCTTGTCCCACCCGTTTTGGTTTTTCGTTCTGGTTCCGAATTTTGTTTTTCGGAATTTGGATTTGTTTGTTTGGCATGCAGCTTTTGTTGTTTTTGAATTATTTTATGGGTTTGAGCTTTTTATGATATATTTTATTCTTTAAGGTATGATCAACAGTTGACAAACATGAGTTGAAAAGGTATTCCATCTGGTATTTTTCATGTGAAACATATTCCCAAGCAATTGAATCATGCGCCTCACGACTCGCTATGCAAATTTACATCGTGCTAATTGTTAGTATGACATAAAACATGCGGGAAAATGCAGAGATCAGAGGAAAAGTGGAGGAAAAAAAAAAAAAAAAAGTACTCCCATATGTTCACTTGAAACATTTGCAAGCTGCACTTGTTCTTTTAACAAAAAAACGCCATAATAAACACAAGATTTGCTAAATTTGGATTTCAGGACCCGTTGTGAAAACCTTTTTCTGATACCTTGTGGTCAGCTTAATTACAGTAGATAATTTGATAGATGGCCCAAATTCCAGCTCACGTTCGCCCAAATATTTGCATTGTGAGGTTTAAGCTGAAAACTAATCAGTAAACGAAATACTCACCTTTTGCACGGCGTGCCACCATCACCATATGAACGCGCGCGTCACAACGCTACGTAGCAGGCTGAGTCGCGGTTGCTCTATACTAGTAGGGTTCAGATTCAAATTCAGAGTCCAGGATTTATAGGCCTGTTGTTACAAACGGGGAATGAGACTACATGTTAATTAGAGGCACCACCGCTGACACGTTCGAGGCTCGAAGGTTTCGGTTGGATTCACTACTAATTTTGAAAAAACAAATTATTCGATGAGGAGTTACTAATTCTGATTGACGAAACGAACACACGGCCTTGACACACTTGGCGATCGAGTCCCGGCTTCAGAATGAGACGACGACCGCAGGGCGCAAGGCCACGGGTCACAAGAAGTTTTGGCACCTTTTGTCAAGCTTCAGCGAAAATAAGAATTAATTCGGTTGTTCTTGGTGTAGTCGAAATTTACCAAGCAAGCAACAGGAGGATTACGACCCCTTCGGATGCAGAGATGATCAGAGACGGAGGGAGATCGAGGAACAGAAACAGAGGAGGAGTAAAAAGAAAAGATGGACGAATTCGTTCGTACCGTGCCTTTTCACCTCACCGCCGTGTAATTTGTATGCGACGCAAAGACATGAATTGATATAGGTGTCCGTCCCCGGCCGGCCGGCCGGCGAGCGAGTAGTAAAGGCAGCTAGCCGATGGTCTGTTTGTACCGCACGCCCGTCATAAACCAAGCGCCTGCACCCGTCCCGTACGTGCCCATCGTTTGCGTGTGCGATCGAGGAGCGTCGAGTCCGTTCCGTGGCGCGGCGCGTGCGTCCATATGCCGGTACTACAGGTCAAGCGACACGCCGAACGCCTGCCTCGTTTTGAGAAGACGATCGACGAACAGCGCAGGTTAAACGCGACGCGAGTTCCACCTTGTGCGATCCGTGGCGCCGCCACCACGCCGAACCGACGTGCGCACGCACGCAGAGGCGCCGGTGCGCACGGCCTCATCGCTGTCTCTGGAGCCAGCTCAATTTAACAGTTTGATAAAGGGCCATTTGACAGTTTGTTAACCAGCGCCGCTCGCCACGTTGCCAAGAATCCAACAAAGACACACGACCTTCTTCAAAATTTGAAAACGAAGCTTCCATGTGGTACTCTCTCTGCACGCATTTACGCGCTCTCCTGGCAAGGATTGCTTGCCCACCCGTGGCGGAAGTCAGTTCGAAGAGCAGGGCCGATTGAATGGCATCGAGATCCCGAGCCGCATTGCATGCTCCAAATGCAGGGGGTACGTACGTGTACCTGGCACAGTGCCGTCATAAAACCGAACCAACGGCTCTCTCCAACTACGACGCCGTATCGCACGTACTCTACCGCCAACGCCGCCTCGGATTACCGGCAGAGACGGGGGAGGAGGAGCAGGTAATTTTTGGCTCAGCTCAGTAATCAGCTGTAAAACAAAGAGAGGAAATATCTGCCGAGCCCGTTGCGGTAGAAAAAGAGGAGGGGGGCGTGCCTGTGCCTGTGCCTGTACTACTATACGTACTAGATAAGCTCCAGACGCAACCTCAGAAATATCACGCCTTTTTGCAGCGCCCGACCCACCGTCCGCCAATCAGAATCTCACGTGCCGAGACAGACAGGTGCACTGCGCTGGACCATGCCCTGCTGCTTGCTTTTCCCCGGCCAGCGGCGGCAGGCCAGGCAGCAACTGCAAGTGAGATATCCGCGGCGGGGTCCAGTCCACGAGGATGCACGCTGTGATGTCCGTAGCCGTCGCAGAAGGCAGCATCAGCTGAGAATTCGTCGTGCTCACCCATCCGCTCATGCGTGCCGCGTTTTGCAGCAGCTGCGTCGGCCCGTCTCGGGTGATCGGCGCGTCTCGCGATCGGCAGCGGCGGCCTCCGAACCCAAATGCGCTTCTCTGCGGTCGAATTCGGGGATGCCCGTTGCAAGACGCAAAAATAGGATTGGTGGAGGTTACATGCCACTTTTGGGGTCGTCGACAGGCGTTGCAGGCAGGTGGCCGGTTTGCTGCCGCCGAGGGATCCGACGGTAGTACGGGACTCTCAACTCCGACATGTTCCTGCTGGCCTTGTTGGTTCGTCGACGTTTTTGGTTCGTCGACGTTTTCAGGCCAATCTCAATGGAAATTTTATAGAGAGTTTCATAAGCATTAAATTCGTGCCATGTCAACAATTTTATAAGAAGAGAGGAGAGAAAGTTTCATTAGACTAGAGAGAAATTTCATCCCCATAAAACCCATCTAATTCTATTACCAAAATTTAAATTTTGGTAAATGTGCAATAAAACATGCACTGAGTATGGCCTCAGATCCAGGCAAGGGAGGGCCCGCGTCATGCGTGTCTTACGCAACTGGAGTGCCAAAAGAAGCCTAAATTATGATACTCCACCATGTCGCCACGCTAATTAACCTCCATCACCTGGCTCCGGTCTCGGCTGCGGATCGGGCGGGCACACCAGCATGCATGGCCATATATGGGTTTAGAGCTTTGCGCTTTGCTTCCCACTGCTGCGACTCGATTATGTTTTGGAGGAGCGTGCGCAGGATCTGACGGCAGATTAAACAACGACGCGGTGCCGGGTAAAGACGGACCAGCCACTGCTTTGTGAATTGGGAAAGGCTGGGGCCGACTTGCTTGGATTCTTCTTGATCCATGCCCTTCGTCCTCAGTTGGACCCTGGCAATGATTAAAGTTCCGTTCTTCGTGGAACTCTCGGTTAGTGTTTGCTAGTGCTGCTACTCCTAAGTCCTAATTCTGTCATTTGGCGAGCACGGGATGCGACTGTAATGGTGATTAGGATTCATTCCTAACTGCATGTGCTCCCTGCCTCGTCCTCAAACATACGTATATGTGGCATATTTCTCAGAGCATTGGAAGCCTCAAACACCGAACGTACTGCTTGCCATAAAAGGTACAGTACATAGGTGACTGTGGCCCGCCCCGTACGGCGAAACAATGCCAAACCGGATGGCGCTGGCCGGCGTGTGTTATCGGCAGCGAGAGATGGTGGGCCACTACCGGCCCACAACTCGGGAGTAAGGGCGATTGATGGGCCGCAGGGAATGTCACTGTCGGACCTGTGTGATCATTTGGGAGTTCGTGAGCGATTAGCATTATCTCTACAACTTATGAATTGGCTTGGTATCGTCCGCCCATCCTTATTCCGCCCCCCGAAAATTACTCGCGGTGCGACAGTGGGGCCCACCCACGTACGCGACGCCCCCCACCCCGATTAAAAAAAAAAAAGAAAAACCGCCGCTCTCGGCTCTTGCTCGACGGACGGCGCCTTGGCCGCCGCCGCTCCCTGCCCGTCCCAAGGCGCAGGTGCTCTCGGCTCCCTCGCTCCGGCCGTCGCCGTTGCCGCCGCCGCCGCCGCTCCTCGCTCCCTGCCCGTCCCCTACCCCCGTGTCGAGGTGTGCGTTCTTCGGCGAGGAGACGTGCGGCTGATCCGACTCCAAACCCTAGACGAGGAAGGGGTTGCGAGCTGTGGGCATGGCGGCGGCAAAGGACTCGGTCGACGTCGGGGCCGAGGTCGGCGGCGAGCAAGCGGCCGGGTTCATGCTCGGGTGCAGGCGGATCCGAGGTGTGGGAGGATGGATCCGAGGTGTGGGAGGCGGTCCCTTCTCTCTCTCTGTATATCTCATGCATTCGCACCACATTCTTCTTACTCTTGATCCGTGCACCTGTGGAGATCGAGCTTTAGTTGAACCTGAAGTGGCTTTGACCTGAATAGATCTCGCCAAGATCGAGTTCAATCGGCTGTTGCTTCCCCAAGATTGCTATTCACCACTCCTTTTCGATTTCTGCACAGGTTTGTCCATGGAGCCATGGAGCCCACTTGATTTCCTTTATCTCGTAGCTTTAGATTCATTTATGGCCAGTTTAATTTTCCTTTATCTATAGCTTGTGATGTTAAGAAATGCTAATTTATGCAGATTGATTAATCTGATATATGCTTTCTCATGGATGGTCAAATTCTGTTCTTCAGCTTTAAAAACTTTGAAGTTAACTTTTACAGCCAGAAGCCCCTTCTGCCTGCATTTGAGTCAGTTGAAATGCGCAATCTTGCAGAGACATTGTTGTGGTAATCTAAACTTTCACAGTTGGTTTAAGAATCAGGGAGCATATCTGTAATGCATCTTTTTAAGGTGTTACCTGAATTCTGCCCTGCTACTAGGAGGAAAGAAATAATGAAGTTAAATAATCAATTCCTGCCTTCCTTTATCTTTCATCAAAATGAGCAATTTCTATTCTGCTTGGATTTGTTCTCTGTGTTAGTTTTCCAGCAAGACTTAAAATAAGAACAAAATGGTTCTATTCGGTCATTGCCCTCTATCTTTATGAAAAAAGTATGAGCTTTGCCATATGGTCATTGTCTGAGTTCTGAATAATAGTTGTGTCACTTCTACTAATCTCAAGGAACAAACTTTACATAAGGAAGTCAAAGCTAATGGACATGTTCTATGGAGCTACTGAAGGTGTAACCAAACACAGGAAGAGGTTTCACTTTCACGAGGTTACTTTTACTGGTTAGAATTATTGGCTACCACTTTATCATTCAGCCTTGGCGTAATACAGTTGTTGTACCTGGAGAGCAATTTCTCCCTGGCTGAAAGTATTGTGTTGATGCTGCCTGAACTGCATGTGTTATCTGTTGGGCATCATACCTCTGTCTAAACTCATTTATGCAGTGTGCCTTGGCAATCTGGCAATGGCATGCATAACTTTGGGGGTACTTCTTTCATGCAAGCCATGCTTGAAATACACAATCATATGCATGTATGGAAGAAACGTAAAAAACGATAAATTTGTTCATTCAAATGCTTTCAGTTGGATATCTAACCTCCCTTTTGATGCAAAAAATTTAGGAGTGGCTGATTGGAGAAGAGAAGTACAAGCAAGAGACAGCAAAAGCATATTCTTTTAGCTGTTGCTGACAAATTTCTGGTCGAGAGACAGGCAAATAAAACTGGAGCGAGCGCTCTATGCTTTGATTGCCAAATATTGAAGTCTTTTCCCATATTATATTCAAAAGTAAGGAACTAGCATTTCTTTCATAGCATTCAGCAGCTTGCTTATTGGACTACTAACAAATTGGCTAAGTATAACTGAAAATTAGTGTTGGCAAAATAGCACTGCTTGCTTATGCCAACGGTACCTAGCATAATACTAGGAATAATTTAAGAGATATGAGGAGAATTGAAGATAATAACTTTATATATGCATTTTCTTTAGACTTCTACATATGCCTCTTTCGTGTACTTAATTTTCTGTGTTAGTTGAATATGCTCTAGACTAAAACAAAGGCTTTTTGCAATACACTGAGAAAGCGCAATTGTGCAGACTATCGATATGTTTGCTGTTGTGGTCCTTTCTGACATTCTAAACAGATTTGTAAGCACAGGGACTCTTATGGCAACCAGTAATAAAGCACCTGAAGATCTGAATCAGGCAGGTCGCTCTTAAGTGGTTATTCATTGTTTCCCTGTTTTTACATTTTCTTCACAGCCATTCAAAGTTAAAATACTGTAGTACTGCATTTTTTACCTTCTCTTTGTTATTGTTGGTTTTTGTAGGATGGTATGCAGAGGGACATCTTCCTTGAATTGTGATCAAAATTGGAGAAAAACTGTAGTAAGATTCTTGTTGGAACTGAAAGGATTATCGCTGCCTGATTAATTCAAATGGAAGGCTAAACTAAGGTCGGCTTCTAATTGCTTCTTTATTATTTTGAAATGCAGATAGGAGTGCTAGCATTCAGTTAAGGTTTTATCTTAGGGAAGGTCAAGCAACCACACAACCTCTTTACTGATTGTACGGCAATGTTGGAGATATGAGCTTATGACACTGGACCTGCATAAATCTGCCATGGCTTTTTAATTTTTGGATCCTGGTGTGTTGGAATATATTTCTCATATTATGAAAAATACCTAATGAATTCTTTTTGGCATCTTTTATGGGTTTCAAATCCTGGTATACAATTAAGTTATTATAAGTTACACAATACACAATGTGAACCTTGTACGAAGTGATCAAAAGAGGGTATAAATTTTAGCATAAAATCTATACTCTCTTATGGGCACCTACAGATTTACCATCTCTTGTTGTATTTATTATTTTTGAACCATCTGCGGTATTAGGTTTATCTTGATCTAACGTCTAAACATTGCTGAATGGCTCGCAGGTTCGCTATTTTGGCCTCTCAATTCTGACACTCAAAGCTTGTAGGAGGCTACATGGCATGACATAATCAAACGAGGGAAAAGACTATTTCAGTCACCATTCCTTTAATGTTTGGGAGGTGTGTCCATTGAATAAAGGATCTCTGTAACCGTTAAAATAATGTGGATTAAATATTTTCTTACAGCAAAAGTAGATTTACTTTGATGTCACGTGGACAGGTCTATTAGGATTCCTCAAAGCTGTAATGGTGTAGTAAGGTTTGTCTTTGAGTATCTACTTGGCCGTCCAGTAATACCGTAGTCTCTTATTTCATATATTTAAATTCAGTTTGGATAGCCGTCCGCTCTCCGGTTGGGCAGTAAGGTAGAGAAAAAACAAAGCAATCATGGTATTTTTAAATTGCCTTTGCTGGTTTAGTCCTAAATATTTAACTAAATAATGGTGTTGTTACATGCATTATATATTAAAATACGAAGAATAAATAATGATCTCGGACAATACATAAGTTTAGAAGACCAGATGTGATGCGCTCAGCTGGTGCAAACGTAGTAGTAATTCTTTCATTATAAGCAAAGTAACTCTATTTGTAATGTATTGCTCATTCCTATATTAGAAGTTGGAGCTGCAGATTATATAGCAATATGAGTTATTTTTTTTTTAACCAGCCCGTGGCAACGCACGGGCATTTTGCTAGTTTGCCTGATTCTCCCGTAACAAACCCCGTCGTGCCGTACCGCATGAGGATAGCGACGTGCCAGTAAACGCAGACATCGTCGAATCGAATTGTTGGGACAATGCCGGTACGGTTTGTGACGTCAGGGATCGATGCATTACGACGTGATTTGGAAAATACGGCGATAACTCTACGGCGCAGCCGTACGCGCTGGAGCACGAACGCGCGACCCCTTGCGCGCGCGGCCTGGCCCGAGCTGGCGCGGAATCACGCGGCGGGAGCGCACATCCTGGCCCGACTTCGACGTGTTGACGAGGTGGGCTGCGGCAGAGAACTAGCGCTGCACGTTGGTTGCTGGCATGCGACGGGAGATGACTGTGGTGAAAGACGCACGTGGGCTGCTATGGTACAAGGCTGGTTGAGCAATTAGCAGCGGTGTGTTGTTTTATTTTTTTTATTTTTTTGTCATAATTTCTTTTCCAATATATTATCCTTTGTATTGCCATGTACCGTGTATGCAGTATTCCTATTATTTAGTCCATTTGCCCATCAGTATTATTAGGAACATATGTTTTAGAACTCTTTCTTTTATATAATAGATTGTCATGTGATCTATACACATCTACGTAAATTTTAGTAGATAAAAGATTATTTGTGTGCACAACATATATATAATAATTTCAGTATATTTAGTGATAGTAATTTTAAGTGTCCATCATGTAGTAATTTTATATTTTATGATAACAACTTTATGTGCACCTTGTAGTAACTTTAGTAAGTTTTATTATAAAAAATTTGTGTGCACAACATATAGTAATTTCAGTATATTTTGTGATAATAACTTTATGTGTGCCCCATGTAATAATTTTATCATATGTATGATAACAACTTTATGTGTACCATGTGATAACTTTAGTATGTTTTATTATAGAAAATTTGTGTGCACAACATATAGTAATTTCAATATATTTTGTGACAGTAACTCTATATGTGCACCATGTAATAATTTTAACATATTTTATGATAACAACTTTATGTCTATTATGTAGTAATTTTGAGCATAGTGGTGGTGCTACTAGCTAGGCCACGCCTTGCCATGGTAGGACATGCCCGACTGTCTTGCCATGGATCTCAACAAAATTGATTTTGTCCTCATCCAATTCGACCTCCAAGCCTCGATTGAGTTCTGAATCGAAGCCTTCCCGAGAAAAAAAAAAGGAACAGATCACCAATTTGTGAACAGCTACAGCGGCCGTCGAAGTCCCAAGTTCCTTCCTGCCGCTCCGGCCACGGGTCCCCATTTGCGCGTGGCCGAGATGCTGCAGGCCGGAGTAGCCGGAGCCCGGAGAATGAGCCGTAGCTCTCCCAGTTCCCCGCGCCCCGCAGGCACTAGCGCCGGTGGACGCCTAACGCTCGCGTGCGAGCAGGGCAGCGTCGCTGCTCCTCGTTACCGTGCGACGAGGGCGGCCACAGCTGGGGAGATTGGTCCTGCGGCGTCGCTGCTCTTCTTGACTGGCGAGCTGGGGACGGTCGACGACGAGCAACCCTAGCTGGTGCGAAGGAGGCCATCGCCGCGGCACACAGAGGCTGGTGGGGACGCGGCGTGCTGGGGATGGGGCTAAGGTGGGCCGCCTCAGCGCTCTGAGGACGGGATGGAGGCCGCGCGCTGGGAACGGGGTGGGCCGCGGCGACGGGGAGGCGGTCGGAGACGACAGGCTGTCGGGACGGACACGTGGCTGGCGGGGAGGGAGAGAGGGCGCGCTCCTGTATTGCGCGTACGGACGCGGCGTAACCGCGAAAACGCAACCCACTGGTCTGCTCCTGCTCTGCTCGTTTTCGATGCATGTCCACTCCGTTGGCTGCGTTATAGCTCGTTATCGTACTAGTACACTAGTAGGAGTATATTACAAGTACGTCACATTTCACCACCGGACGACGTTCCCGGTGAACAAGGCCGGCTCCGAGCTCTCCTCCGCCACCGCTTCGAACCCAGGCGTCTCGACGACGATGCGGGCGTCCGCCCGCAACGGCGCCGCAGTCTGCTGCTGCCAGCTGCATGCATGCTCAGCGCGTCGGCGTTGTGTCGTTCGACAGCACCGTCTCCAGCAGAGCACTTCTACTGTCCAAAATAGTGACCATTAGTTTCTCAAAACTAATGGCCATTAGTTTGATCCGACGGTGTAGATTTAATCTCAGAAAACCATTACTAATGACCATTATTTTATAAAATCAAGGGTAATATAGGAAAAATTAAGAGTGGTAGAAACTTTTACAGTGTCCATAAACTAATATTAACCCTTTGATACTTTTGATCTAAGTACAGAGATTAGTTAGGTTTGTCATCTACTCCACCGTAAGGATCTCATGTAAGCGGAGGGTAAGATCATAATTAAATCACACACGTTACTGCTACCCATGAATTGAAAGGAATGAATTATTTCTCAGAACCCTAGCTGCAAATCGGATTCGAATTAACTGGTACGCATCAATTGTCACCGAATGCAATTATGGACAGTACTGATTATGGATCAACCGTTTGCAACTGTACAGGCGCCGGCGACGAGGAGCTGGAGCACAACTCTTTGGCGGCCGGCCGTGAGACAGATCATGGTGCTTGATGATGCAAACTGAATATTGTTGTGAACAAGAATCGAACTGGGAAGCTAAACACAAATCTGCACATGGAAACCCTATCGGAGGCTGCAAAGACTCCACGGTGCAGGAGAGCCTTTTGCATCTGTGATGGCGTAATCATGACACTCACGGCAATTGGCATCGCTTCTCTAGCCGCACAGCTGAAATCGATATCGCCTCCTGCCCCGCCGTCGTTATGCAAATCGGTTCTCGATCGTGTTAGCGATGAACAGTGGCAGCTTTGGGTACAATTGCCGAATAAAAGTTAACAATGCCACTGCATAATGAAGGGTTGGATTTGATTTCTACTCCAATCTTGGACCAAGGTGTAATTACAAAAACTACCCTTAAACTAATGGTCATTAGTTTTGATAAACTAATGGCCATTATTTTGGACAGTAAAACTGCTCCTCCAGCAACGTCTTCAACTACGACCGCAACAGGCTGCGTCACGGCGAGGGCCTCGTCGCGCCCTCCTTCGACGGCCCGCCTCCCGGCAGCTTCCCCGGCCTCACCACCGAGACGCCCGAGGCCTCGAACCGGCCGTTCGTCCTGATCAAGTCGACACGGTCAACCAGACCGACGACCTGCCCGTCGGCCTCGACATCAGCCGATCCGTCATGTCCAACAAGACGTCGAACCTCGCCGACTTGAACGTCACGTGGATCGCGTCGACGGAAGCCATACATGTGCTTGGGTGCCCAGCTGTTGGGCCTCAACGAGCACGTTCCGACGAGGAATGGCACCTCGGCTTCTCGGCGTCCACCGGCACCAACTTCGAGCTCGACTGCATCCTAGAACGGACCCGGTCGGTCTGAGAACATCCCTGACAAGACGAGCAAGACTTGTATGTTCATCATCGCGATCGTCGTTGCCGCCTTCTTCCTAAGCAACCTCCCGGGACGCCGATCAGGGAGTTCACGTACGAGAAGCTGATGAGGAAGACCACGTGCGAGCGGCAGCGGGGGCACGTGGCGTCCACGTGCGGCTGTCGCTATCCTCTTCGGTCGTCGCGTCTCCGTCCTTGGTCTATGTCGTCGCCTGCTTCATCGTCTCCGTCCCTTGGTCTGCGCCGCGCAGCTGCAGCCTCCGCCGCCGCCGCCGCCGCTCGAGGGGAGCAGGAGCGGAGTCAGAAAATAAACATGAGAGGGACCAAGATGTAGTATATAGGTCTTGAGAGGGCCAGATCGAAAATTTAGATCAAAATACATGGTGAAAATTTGTGTTCTATGGTGATGTGCATCAAGCATTTGGGGGCGGGGGCACCCCCCCCTTGCCTCCGCCATTGAACATATAAGGACGCCGTCATAACCGGCGGCACGCTGCCGTGCTGGAACACCCTACCGCCCCCTTGCCTCCGCCAATGAACATAAGGACGCCGTCATCACCGGCGGCACGCTGCTATGCTGGAACACCCTACACGGTAAATTTTTGTTTTTTTTTCCCTATGTGGATTTCATTCTCATACTTTTCGTGTTGCAAGTGTTCTAAGGTTCTATTTTTTTTTCTTCTAGGCAATTCTTCAATTATAATAGCACAAAGAGGCTTTTCTGGGCTTTTCTCGGATTCTAGTCACCTGGCCTACAAATCCGCCGCAAAGTGGACTCCAGATAGCGTTTTGTACTACGACCTCGGCTCACAAAGGACGGGAAGGGCATCTGTCTACCGTATCTGGATATGGGGAACAGCACTACCATCTCAACTCTTTATCCCCACGAGAAGAAAAGTTATTTGGTAAATGGGGAGCCTACGTGGGGTGTGGTTCTCGGTAGATTATACTACTGCTCTGCTGCGACATGCAGGGGCGGATCCAGCCAGGGCCCCCCCCCCCCCCCCCCCCCCCCTAATCTTTTTGATAACAAAAGCTTGGAACAATAAAGTTTGCAAGAGAAGAAGAAGAGAAATAGGGACAAAGGAGGGGAGGAGGAAGAAGATGGAGGCTCAGCCCCGATTGATATTTGTCTATGTTCGCCGCTGGCAACATGTGTATTGTAAGTTCTGTCAAAGCGTTCATGAATACCTTCTTTTACCGAGTGCAGAGTTTCGTTTAGATAAATCACACAATGTGGTTAATTACTTAGTTGGAATAATCATGTGATGTATATATTGTGCAGTCAAACACTACAAGTTTGCTCGAACTTCACTGTTTGACAAACCATACTCAATCCTATCCATTGAAGATATTCAAGACAACTTCCAACCTGATGGTGGTGTTTGGATTAATATTGAGGTACCTAAAGATCTTACAGAAACATAGAGTAGATTACTCCTCTATTTTTCTTTGTTGGCGTTAATAGTTCAATTGTGACCTAACCAACGTCAACACATTCCAAACAGACGGAGTACCTTTTTTCCCCGAAAGATCAACATATAGTATATTATATTATGCCTTTGAAGTTTTCTGCTATCATCGTAACATCGTGTTTGCCCTGTTTTACAGCATGATAGTTTCTAACCAGTTCAATCTAAGCATGAATAATTACGTATTACCTATATATCAATATATTGTGATCAACTATATTTCATCTCCTGAAGTAAGCTTCATCAGAAGTGTACAAGGAAGAGTTCGTGGACAAACGAAGCTCGTGTTATCAGAACTACTTTCCTACCTTGACAATGCGATGTTCTCTGTTGACGGACAATGTCAGTGAACCGAAAGCTTGGTGCGTCCACTGTTTCCGTGTAGGGGCACATGCCCCTTTAGTTTGATTTTTAATTAGGGTTAAATCCACAAAGCCATGTTATCTTGTGGCAGGTGCTCATTACTCGCATAAGTATTTATCTATATAAAATATTTAAAATATTCAAATGTAAGATGTTTTCTAATGTTCCTAAGGAAAAACATCCTTGAAAAGTTTTCTCACCATGGTGATAATTGCGTAGCTATGAGTGTGGAAGAAAGAATCATTCTTAGGATAACGGTAATTATATCTGAGGACTTCTAGTTACTTTTTAACAAGCGCCTACTATATTTTAGATAAATTACACAACGTGATTAATTATTTTGTTACCATAATTTTGTAATATATATATTTGTGCGGTCAAACAATAAAAATTTCATCGAACATATCAATGTTTGATGAATCGTTACCAATACTCTCAGTTGAAGATGTTCAATACAAATTCCAACCTCTCATGCTGGTGTTTGGATCAACATTGAGGTAACTAAATATCTTACTGCAACGTATAGTAGATTCTCTTTGAAGATCTTTGCTATCGCTCTAACATCCTCTTTGCGCTATTTTTCAACATGAAAAATTTCTACATTTAAAAAAAACGACAATTTCTACACCCAGTTCAAAAAAATATTCTAAAGAAAATATATTAACTTTCAGCCTTTGCATAAAAAGATACATATTGCTATGAAAAAAGAGCCAAATAACTCTCCAAAGGAAAAAAAAAAGGCGGTGGTGTTGCTGCGGCAACTAGAAGGGATAACCAAGAGGAACTGCCAGAGCTAGTGGGCTTTTAAATAGAGACCCAACGCTAATGATATGTAGTAACATCGCTTACCACAAACTATTTTTTTCTTTTTGAAAGAATGACAGGAAGTAACTTGACGTGCATTTCATCTTACTGCATGATTTGGAATGAATTTATTTCTGCATAGTCGAAATTGCTTGGCGGACTAATCTTTTATTCTTTTCTCTAGAGAAGAAACTACAGTAGTCAATAAGATACATCATTGATTGAGGGGCCGAAGTTAAAGTATCGATCAAAGCTGCCAGCCATCAGAAATCTAAAAACTCTATCCAAGTTTCTTATGCTATCATAACATTCAATCCAGACTTATCCATCCCATCTAGAACTCTAAGCTAGCGCTGCAGTCTATTGTGGCATTACCAGTTTACCACATCAGCGACACCACCACCTCACAACCAGGGCCGGTCCTGGATTTTGGTGGCCCGGGGCGAACTAAAAAGTCGGGGGCCCTCTATATAAAAATTAAAATGTATTTATATATACTTTTTGCTACTATACTATGTAAAACCAACAGCATATTTAACAAATTGTTAGTATAAAATGGTTTGAACTCCTTTAAAGTGTATACTCCTTTAAAGTTTTTCAACATGTCTATACGTGAAGTCATTCATTGTTAACCTCATCTAACAATTTCTTCTCAATGCATCAATGCATAAAGTGGAAAAATTGTTTAAACGGTCTTGAAGGACCTTAAATAATTCTTCAACAATTAACTTTGAAAAGCTTGTACCAGATGATGGCATGATGCCATAGCCAACAGGGAGAATTATTTAACAATGGCGCAACTCGACGCAATGGTTCATGGTTGAACGTGAATGCCCCGTGGTTCGTCTAGAATGCAAGACGATTCGCTTGGAGCTGCAGTGGGCGCATCGATCACCTATCAGCAGTTGGCAGTGGCGGCGAGTTGCGGCGTGTCCACCGCACAAGAATCAGCGATGCCAGGAAGGAGTAGTGGATTGCTTTAATTTCTGCTGCTTGCTAATATTGGGCTTGTATTGGAACCAGGGAGATAAGGCTCTAGGGCCTCTTTTCAGGACCTACTACGACATGTAGTACTACAGCCTCCTACAGGCCAATTGGAGTGGAGTAGCTGGACGAAGGCTTGAGAGAATGGGCCTATTTCTGTTTATACTCTACAGAGACATGCTATGGGGAGGGGCCCCTTGGATTCGGGGGCCCAGGGCGGCTGCTCCGCTGGCCCCCCTCCAGGGCCGGCCCTGCTCACAACGCCAGCAGTGTTATAGCTCGCGTACTGTACTGAGCGCCTGCCTTGCACGACGAGCTTCGTGCGTCCGCCATTCCCGCAAAAGCATATCACGACGGGATCCGAGACGGGCGGCTGGGCGGGGAAGAGCGAGTCCGGAAGCAGCACCGGTCGAGCTCGTACACCGCCATGGATGCGTATAAATACGTAGCCATAACGAAAGATGCTTGTAGTTTATACCTTATGTATTTTGACATAGATAGTACATGCCTTTAGAGTGTTTTTTTAATGAGTACTGGGCACATGCCCCCTTAATTCGACTTTTAGTACGTTAGGAACAAAACAACAAAGCCATTTAGTGGTACCCATGTGCTTAATTCGGTGACATATATATTTTGTTACCATAATATATACATTTGTACAATCAAACAGTCATCCTCGAACTTCATTGTTCGATGGAACGTTACCAAAACGCCGTCAATACAAATTTCAACCTCATAGTGGGGTTCGATCAAACACTTAGGTAACTAAAGATCTTACTGCAACATATATTAGACTGTCTTTAAAGTTTTTTCCTCTTTTCAAACATGGCAGTTTCTACACCCAGTTCAACCTTTTTTTAAAAAAGGAAACATTAAATATTTCGACCTCTGCATTAAAAATATGCATCTATGCTTATTACAATAAGAAAAAAGCTCCCTTCTACTACACATAGACGGAGCAAAAACGAAAAAAAATTAAAAAGCTATCCAGAGAAAAAAAAATAGGTGGTTTGGCTGCAGTGACTAGAAGGGCTGATGAAGAGCTAGTAGCCTTTTAAAGAGACAACTGCATGATTTGGAATGAGTTAATTTCTGCATATCCAAAAACAGGCTAATAATAAAAGACATCTTGCTTGACGGCTTATCTTTATTTTGTTCCTGTACTAAAGAACCTACAAAACGACAACACCGACAAAATTATAAGTACTACTCGTCAAACTTGCTAGTCACTTAGAACTTTTTTAATAAGATGAATGGTCAAACGAGTTGGAAGTTAACAAATCTTTATATGTGTGGACGGAGGAAGTATTGCGCGGCTTGCAGGCAGAGTTGCGTGATGCCGACTCAATCGTAGCTGAAGTCGACGTAAGAGGTGACTCAATAATTTGGGTATTTGAGGTACTCCGAGACTGAAACCCGAACTGGACTGAAATAAATCCATCATCTTATATCGTTTTTTTCCCACCCCTTGTGCGTCCGACACCGACAGGATCTGACGACCCCAAATGTCGTGAATTTATTAAAGCATACCGCAAACAGAATCGGCATAGTAGGATCTTATTGTTCTGACTGGCAGCTTTGATCATTACAGTAGTATTCATAATTTCGGCCCCTCAAATGTTGTACACGCTAACTCGCTAATAACCCAACATTAGCAATCAACATGTATTGAAAGACAGGAGCCTACAGTTTTCTGGCTTGCCCTGCTCTAGGTTGAAAACCACAGCTTTGAAACAACGTGGTTCGTTGCGCACCATTGTATGCATAGTAAGTTCAAAAGTCATCCCTCGCTGTCTAGCACTCACCACATAAATGAACCTAATGATCCCGGCTCCGCGCCTGTCTTCCTCATTCACAGCACACAGGCCTAATAGTTGCACGTATTGGTCGGTTGGGGTTGGTTCCCATGGGCATCCACCCTGGGAGGTCACAATGTCAGGCATGGCAGCTAGATAAACGATGGCAAGAACGAGCATGATGGATCTGCACGTCCTCATTGCAAAAGGAAATATGGCGTCAAAGTGCTTGTTGAATTGGACTGCCAAGATGCTGGATTGGTTGTGGTGACTAGCTATAGGGATGGCGAGGAACAAGTGGAGATAGTGCCATTTAAATAGGGAGATAGCGATTGAATCGTAGGCAGCAGTTAATTTACGCATTTGAATCCCACCGTAAGAATATCAGGAAGTAATTTTATGTGCATTCTATCTTTCTGTATGATTTGGAATGAATTTATTTCTGCGTAGCCAAAATTGCTTGGCTGCCGATCCTTATGTTGTTCCTCTACACAAGGGACCATGATAGTCAGTACGGTAGAACATTGATTGAGGGGCCAAAGTTACCAGTATTTGATCAAAGCCGCCAGTCAGAACTCCTAAAAATTCTATATATCCAAGTTTCTGTATGCTGACGCAAAATTCAATCAGTCTTATCCACGTTTCTAGAACCTATCTATCTATTCTGGCATCACCACATCAGCACCACAACCTCACAACGCCACCAGTGTCAATGCACCGAATGCCGCTGCGACGGCGTATCTCGCGTACTGATTACGAGCGCCGGGCCTGCACGCCGAGCCTTGCGCGTCCGCCATCCCCGCAGAAGCGTACTGCCACGGCATGACGGGATCCGCCGACCCCAGCGGTGGCGCGCCGCCGTTGCCCGGCGCCGGCGCCGGCGCGGCCGCGACGACGGGCGGCTGGGCGGGGAAGAGCGAGTCCGGGAGCAGCACCCGGTCGAGCTCGTACACCGCCATGGGCGCGGCCACGGACACGCTGCCCACGATCTTGGCCTCGGCCCACCTCGAGCTCACGCGGACGGTGCCCGCGCTGTACGTCACGTTCACCGTGTACGGCCGCCCGGCCAGCGTCGTCACCGGGTTGCTCTGGCTCAGCCCCTCGAACTCCGCCAGCTCGTACCGCCTGTCCAGCGAGTGGTACAGCATCAGGTCCCTCAGGTGGTGCCTCGAAAGACCCGGCAGCACCTGCAATTTTGTTTTCGTCACATACAAAACGTAATGCTTATGTCTCTGGAACAACGTTGTTACTCTGGCCGTGATGAGACGGTTGTTGAGATTACCGACGGCTCGACGGCGGCGAAAGCTCTGTCGACGGGGACGAGGATGGTGATGCCGTGGTCGGTGCGGCAGGCCTGCCTCTGCAACACCTCGACCAGGTCCGTCTGCTGCAGGTACGTCAGGAACGTGCCGAACGGCCCGTCGAGGGTGAGTATCTCGGTGAGGTTGGCGCGCATGGGCCGCGGGTCCGGCGCCACCAGCGGCAGCTTGCCGAGCGCAGCCCGGCACGCCGGCTGCATCACCGATACGGACATCATTACGGCGGCAAACAACGCGACGGCGCCGCACTTCATGTCGCAGGACTCGACCAAGATCTCGGTGTTGGCGAGACACAACGCGGCTTGCACTGCGAGCTGTTGAAGTGTTGATTTGTGACTCGACTCCACTGAGAGACACACACACACACGGAGATGCGATTTTGGCGCGAGCAGTGAGCTCCCGTCGTTTCCTATTTTTTCAGTGGTTCAGAGGATGCAGGGACTGTGTCAACTTCGAAAGGTCTTAGAGAGCTGCTGAGACGCCAGTAGTATCATGTTTATTCAACTGTGAGAAAAAATGCCACGGTAAAACGAATCGACGTGTCAACAGTACAAGCAACAACCGCGTACGTACAACGTGACGTGTGCCGTTCCGGCAGCAACATAACGAACCCAACGCAACGAATTCGGAGCCGCCATCTACATCATCAGAAACCCAAAACCCACGAGAGCCAAGCAGCCAACGAGGACACCGCGCCCTGCACCGACTCTGTTCGACGAGCTTTTGCCGCCATCCTTCGCCGAGGCCGGCGCGGCGTCGTCCGTCGCGTTACCCCCGCGCGCCGCCCCCGCCGGCGCGGGCGCGGGGGCCGGCGCCGCCGCCACGGCCGGCTCGGTCGGGAACACCTGGGCCGGCAGCAGCACCGCGTCGAGCGCGTACACGGCGGCCGGCGGGGTGGAGTACACGCTGCTGACGAGCCTGGCCGCCTTCCCCCAGCTGGACACGACGCGGATCCTCCCGGCGTCGTAGGTGACGTTCACGGCGCACGCGCCGCCGGCGAAGGTGGGCACGGGGTTCGACCGCGCCAGCGCCGGGAACGACGAGAGCGGGCGGTACGCCGGCAGCGCGTGGCAGAGCATCAGCGTGCGGAGCTGGTCGGCGGTGAGGTTGCCGAGCGCGGCGCGGTCGACGGCGGCGAACGCCGAGTCCTCGGGCGCGAAGATGGTGACGCCCTGCTCCGTGTTGTTGGCCTGGCTCTGGAACGTCTTGATCACGTCGGTCTTGATCAGGTAGCTCAGGAACGTGCCGTAGGGGCCGGCCAGGGAGAGCAGGTCGGTGAGGTTGACGAAGTGCGGCGCCGGCGCCGGCGCCGGCGTCTCGACGACCGGTGCTCCCTGCTTCTGAGACAATGCTGCACGTGGCAGTGCGAGGCACAGCACGGCAATGGCAAGGACGACCGGCTTAAGCTCCATTTCTGCGTAACAGGTAACACTGCACCTGCAACTGCACGAGGAGACTTGCTGAAATGCAGGTGAAGTTCAAGGCCGTGGTGAAGCTGTGAACTGATCGCGGGAGAATTTATAGTGCATAAATGGGTATAAGAAAATGGTGAAAAGTACATTGGGTGTCGTTTGGCTGGCTGTCGGTAGGTGTGGTTGCTTCCATTAGCAGTGCTCCACCTCCATACCGGAGATTCTGAACAAGATCGTACCGTTTCGGAATGTTTTTCTGACAGTCTGGTGATCCTTGATTTTTTTTTTTTTGATGATGTGTTGCGAGTTTTGCAATGTGGTTTAAGCAGAAATATTGGATCGTGCGGAACACTTCAAAACAAGACCTATGTTAGAATACTTGCACAGTACAGTACTACTACAATATATAGAACAATACATGAATACATTAGCAGTGCTCCACACCGGAGATTCTGAACAAGAGCGTACGATTTCGGAATGTTTTTTTCTGACAGTCTGGTTGGTGATCGTTTTTTTTTTGATGATTTACTGCGAGTTTTGCAATGTGGTTTAAGCAGAATTATTGAATCGTGCGGAACACTTCAAACAAGACACCAGTTAGAATATTTGCGTAGTACAGTTCTACTAGTACAATACTCTCCAGGATAGATAAAAAAGAGCAAAATTCGTGCGCACCGACAGAAAAGCGCTGACTCTTTTTGAGAGAGCGCGGGAAATGAGAGCAGAAACTAATTAAACAAGGCGCCGTTGACGAATCAAAGACGGGTTCAAAAGATTAACCGAGCACGATATTATTACGCTTTGGTTAATGGCTTGCGGAGCATGCATGCCCCTCCCTCTGCGGCTCTGCTGATGCAAGCATTTGTCCAAAGCATGAGCAACGGGACAGAAGAAGGAAGGAAGAACGTAGCCAGCCTTCGGACCATCGCAAGAAACCCCAACTTTGCATCGTGCTGATTTATGATACGGAACTGCTGCTGATTTAGAACAAACTCGTGAATCGTGATGGAGCCTCCCTGACGTAGCCGCAGCGGTCCAACTCCGCCGGCAAACGTGCGCTAGCTTATGCTTCTTTCTTCGCCCGGGCAGACCGACGTGCGCGCCCGAAAAATCATGCCTGCCGCGTTCGGTGTCCGGCTTCTGACGACACACACATATGTGGACATCAGGACATGGAGAGGAGAGTGCTGGTGATTCGTGCGCGCCACATCACGGCGGATGAAAACCGAATCATGCTGCCTATCAACGAGCGCTTGCTCGCCGTGGTGCGCGACTCCACCGCGTCCGAGCTCGACGACGAAGACGTGCGCGGCAGCATGCATTCCCTGCTTGCCTTGCCAGCCATTTTTGCGGTCCATCATCCGTCGTCGTCGTCGTGCTCTCCTGGATCGACACGGATTTCGGCCCGCCTCCGGAAGTAAAAGCGGGCTCCCGTCCCAGAAATCAACGCAGCCCAGTTCGCAGTGGCTTGTAGTAATCTTCTTCTCAGCAGCCAGCAGCATTTCCGTATCGCCTCGCCCGTTTTCGTTTCATCAAGGTCAAGCGCACTCAAGCGTATGGATCTACATCAGCCAGTGGGGCCGTATTGGCAGAACAGAAAAATCCGAGTCGGCAGATAAATTATTTTTTCAAGTCCAGGGCCTCCAGGCAACGGCATGGATCTCTCAATCCAAGTTTCATTCACATTAAATAGCATGCCACATAGGCAAAAAAAGATGGCATGGCACTAAATTTATGAGGAGAGATAAGAACTGAGTTTCATAGGGATGAAACATGATGTACACGGTTACCAAAACGTTGAAATCGGAATGAAACTCCATTGAGAGTGTTTAGGTTTCATCTTCACAAATTTATTTACTCTTATTGGCCACTAAGATGAAGTATTTAATTACTATGGTAATATATGAAACCGTGAAAATGAAACTTTGCATTGAGAGTCTTAGTTTCATTCATCAACTCAAAACTCTTTAGATGACATGTCACTCTTGAAAACCACGCAATGAAATCTAGCACTGAGACTGGCATGAGACTTCTTTCCGTCGCTCAAACGGAACCATCGGCTGATTGGCACCACCTGCTTCCGAAACAGGATCATCGAGGGGCGAACCGGGACCGGGCGTGCGGCCTAGGGCAGCACGTGCCAGCGAATCTTCTTCTCCTCCTCCTCCCCCTTGCACGCACGCAGGGACAAGACGGTCCCTGTGATTCTGCAACCCGGCCGGCTTTTGTTTCGCTCAGGAGCTACTACCAGCACCACCCACCCACCGGTCCTTCCATGAATCCAGAAGAAAACTTTGTCGAGCTGGAAACAGTCGACGAAAAAAGGCGAGCAGCTCCAAACGGCAAGGCTTCCGTTCCGTCGCGTGCTAAACCACCGCCAGATTCATGGAATGCACCGGCGGACCCTGTGGTGCTGTACAGCTGTGGTCCGCAGCGCACTCTGTTTATTTGCCGTGTTGAACAATCTTAAGACGAATCACCTGCTCGAAGATAGGGTCATTAACGGCTGATGATCAAATACGGGGAGACAGCTCCCAGCACGTCACGTGGCGTCCGCTTCGATGGAAACGGACGTACTACAGCGGCCCATGATCAGATCGACACACACAGGAGCGCCTGAGTCATTTGGTTTTGTACGCAAAACCTCCTATCTTGCTTTTATCGGTTCTACGACGACTGACATTTACGCAGTATTGTTTGCTTTCATCAGTTATGCCAGTGACCTTTTGTGCGCGTAATAGTCAGAATCTCTAATAGAGAGAGAGAGAGACGTGGTAACAGGACGGTCAGATCGACTAGCCATCGTTCACTTCTTCTGGAGAAGCTCACGGGCCCAACGTGCCGCGGCCGCTGATCGCGAATTAACCAGAAGTTGCAGGGAAATTAAAACCTGAACCAAACAGTTGCAGCAGCAGAGCAGACTTCGGGGACAGTACAGTTGGGAGTTGGCGCTTGGAAGTTTGCTCCGTTCATCATTGGATTCGTGGGCACCAGCGCTTTCCCCTGTTCCGTCGCCGCGGGCGAGGGGACAGCGCATTTTTGGGTTGGCCCCGTCCGTAAACGTGCCTACGATGAACCACCACCGGTCGCGCCGTGCCGCCCTCATCTTCTTCCGATCCCCCGCGCCCAGCGAGAACGACCGGTCCAGGAAAGCAAAGCAAAGCGAATGAGGTTTTGCTGAGCCTCGCCGCGTGATCTGGGGTAGATAATAGCTGTAAACGATGGCATGCCACGCCTCGCTCGGCCGGTTGATTCCGTGACCTCCTTTCCCTCGAGTGGAGCCCGTGATTTTCATCCGAAAACGCCTGGTTCCGCGCGGCTCGGCACGGCGGTAGATTCTGAGGTGCGTGCGCGCGCGCCGTCCTTTTTCCTTGTAGCTATGCGGCGCACGCGAGCGCAGCGCACCGCCCGGGTGACGGGTGCGGTCGGGCGAACCTACCACGGGCGCGTGGGTCTGGCCGCGCTGCACGTACAGCCTTTATTCTGCGGGGACCCTGTCGTCAGGGTGTCAGGTTCAGCAGCCCCCAGGGTCAGCGCTCCGGGCGCTTGCGAGATGTGCTTGCTGCTACCGGTAATCTCAGCTGGCTGCCATTGCCAACGTCTCTGAGCGAAAACATTTTCTCTATTTTTAGGGAACAAAATGGTGACAGTAAAACAACTTGCAAGCTGAAATAAGTGTGATTTGCATGCAACTCGATAGGGATGGGAGCTCGATGATTCCCGAACAAATATGCCACCTAACAGACGAGTGGTAGTAAAGTGCCACTTTACACTTTGCGACGTCTTCCTTTTGGCCAGCGGTAAACAACTGTCATTACTGAAAATGTAACCACCCAGCGGTCCCAACTGTAGTAGTCGACGCCGAGAACAGATCGTGCCCCCCAAAAAAAGAGAGAATGGTACTCCCTCCGTCCCAGAATATAAGCATTCCAGAGTTTGGTCAAAGTCAAACTTCATTAACTTTGACTATCAATAGCAAAATATTTATAGCACTTCATTATATATAGTTGATGTTGTTAGATTCATCGTGAAATCAACTATCCTAATATGCAACTCTTCATATTTAAATATTTTATTTTATAGCTATTGCTAGTCAAAGTTTAACCTAATTGACTTTCACAAACCTAGGAATGCTTATATTCTGGGACGGAGGTAGTACTCGCACCACTGTCCTGCCCTGCAGATATCAATGGAAGCTGGACTCCGGTGTCTCGAGGCAGGTGTCTCATTATTTGACCGCCACTACTACACTACACTCCCTCCCACCACCACCACCACCTCGCCCTGCCTGCAGTCAGTCCTGCCTGCGCCGGGTCTCCTCTCCTCGGCCTTCCTCTCTTCTCCCTCCCCAACGCAGCTCCCCTCGGCGCCACCTCCCCCAACTCCGTTTCTTCGCCTCCCTCGGGACTCAAAACCGAATCCAACACCGCCATCGCTGCGCAGCGATTTCTTGGTCCTCGCTGCCTTCTTGGCCTCTTGTTGAGTTGAGGGGCGGCCGGCATTCGCCGTCTGAGCGCGGGTTCGATCGGGGCTGGTGCATGCTTGCGCTGGGGACGGTGGTGGTCTCCGGCGGCGCGCAGCAATGAGGAGCGGCAGCCATGCCTGCTCCGTCCTCGCATCGCTCGCCCTCGTGCTGCTGTCGCTGGGCGTCGCCGCCGCGGCGCAGAAAGCCCCTGCTTGGAAGACGCTGAGCGGTACATTCTCCAGTAGCCCTTTCCCCTTTCCTGATTTTTTTTTGTTGTGTATCGTAATGTATCTGCATGCCTCCCTTTTCGTGGTGCTCCGATGTAGACAACAGTACTAGTTTTGGGAACACTCAGGCTGCATGTCGATTACTACATTTTTTTTAATTAGGATTTTGTTTCTGCGATGCATTCTGGAGTTGGGAAGTATGGGGAACACTCAGGCTGCATGTCGATTACTACATCTTTTCTGTTAGGATTTTGTTTCTATGATGCATTTTGGAGTTCGGATCCTGCCATACAGGAAGCCACACGACTAACAACGATAAGCTCTCTGTTTCAGGCAACGCTCCAGCCGTCATAGCGAAGGGTGGATTTTCAGGCTTATTCCCAGATTCGAGCGAATTAGCTTACGATTTTGTGAAGTATACGAGCTCACCGGACACGATCCTATACTGTGATGTTCGCCTGACCAGTGATGGGATGGGCATCTGTCTGCCCGACATAAGGCTGGATAACTGCACCAATGTTCAGGATCTATATCCGCAGGGTAAGAAGAGCTACCAAGTTAACGGTGTGCCTACAGCGGGATGGTTCCCTGTGGATTACAACAGCACCGAGCTTGCACAAGTTTCTCGTAAGTGCCACTATCATACAATTCGAAGCTAGATTGGATTGGGCCTTAATGCCAGCTTTCATGCCTGTGTTATAGAATTGGCAATGCCTCTTGTCCTCAATCAACTTTGTATGATTGGAACTGTATGGTTCATTTACGCTAACTCATTGCTGTATATATGTTGAGCAGTTGTGCGGTCAATCTTGTCTCGAACACCTCGGTTTGATGCCAGCTTCCTTCCGATACTTGCTGTTGAAGATGTGCAGTCCAAATTTAAGCCTCCTGCAATTTGGCTGAATATTCAGGTACAAGTATTAATCTCGTTTCCATGAAGTACATGATTCTGCTGTCACTGTAACCTTTGCATTGCGCCGTCTGCAGCACGACAGTTTCTACAACCAGTTCAATCTGAGCATGAGGAACTACATCCTTTCTGAATCAAAACGAGTTGTTGTTACCTATATCTCATCACCTGAAGTCAACTTCCTAACTAGTATGCTTGGAAGGGTTAGCAACAAAACAAAGCTTGTGTTCCGCTTTCTTGATGAGACCACTCCTGAACCATCTACGAATCAGACATATGGTTCCATGTTGAAAAATCTTACATTTGTGAAGACGTTTGCATCTGGGATACTTGTCCCGAAGCATTATATATGGCCTGTCTCACCAGATAATTATCTGCAACCACATACTTCAGTCGTCGATGATGCTCATAAAGCAGGGCTGGAAGTTTATGCTGCCGATTTCGGAAATGACTTTCCGTTCAGTTATAACCATAGTTATGACCCGATAGCAGAATATCTGTCATTCATTGATAATGATGCCTTCACTGTTGATGGTGTACTGACTGATTTCCCTGTTACATCTTCAGCAGCAATTGGTGAGTCCTTATTCTATCTACATTTTATTTTGCCGCAGTATGCTTTTGTTCTTCACTTTTTATTGCACAGTTGCACTCAAATGGTATCATCTATCAATGTCTTTTGCAAAAAAAATGATGCGGGTTAAAACAGAAAGAGTGTTGATGACAGAACAAATGATTTCTATAAACCATTTGTTAGTGTATAAAACATTGCTCTTCTATTTTCTGAAGCAAGCAACCTCATTTTAAGAAAGGCCCAAACCACGTAGTTTCACCATGTTCATAATACAGAACACGAAATGCAACTAGAGAGTACCCATGTTCAGAATATATGATCTGGTTCAAAAGATTCCATGCTTCTTCTTTTAGAAAGTTTATTTTTAGAGAATAGACATTTTCCTATTTATCTTTCTGAGAGCATATTTGTAAATTATTTGTTGATAACAACTCTAAATATCCGAATTATATCCATAGTCCATGTGGTCCTTTTTTAATTATTGGCAGTCTTAATAAATTAATTTAAATGCGTCTATGATTAATGAACACGTAATAAATTAATTTAAATGTTGTTAATAGAGGATTGTTCCCGCAGATTATAAGTCATTTGTCTCTGAAGCACTGGTACAACTGCGTTTGTAAATTCAGTTCCATTGTGATCCTTCATTCAGCTTGTAAAGTTTGTGAAAAAAAAGTATGTTGCAATGGCCACAACATTGAAAGAAAGAATGTTCTCTGTTCATTCAGTCACCTTATAAAGTTAAGAGAGTTTCTCAACCTAATACTAGCACCCCTATTCTAATAATAGAATACGAACAAGTACCCCCTAATTCTAACAGGATAGAAACGAGTATTTGAGTGAAACACTGACTAATAGGCATGCATAGCAGAGTAATATGACCTCTATTCCATAATGTTTTGTCCGCTCTGCATACCTAGGAGGCTATGTATTTTTTGTATGGAATCAGAATGACTCCGCTGAGCATATGGGCAGGTATGAGGAATTGGATCGTTCTTGATTTTATTAGATAGATGTAGATGCCATCTATCAAGCACAAGTGTGATATATAACTCAGTTAAATACTACTAAAGCATTGTGCCACCTAGGTATGCTGACTGGACAAATATTAAGGAGCCTACCCCAACTTGCTTGCTATTGAAAGGAGTTGCTGTTGTTGGGAGTTACTCTTTTCATAGAAATAAGAGCCAAACCTCCTTTTCTGTTTCATTTCCGTTAATAAGAAAGGAAAGCATATTCCAAACTTCCATGTGTTTCTGTAGTCAGTTTATATTATGGATATGGATGCAGTATGGATCAAAGATTCTCATCCCACATGGTTTTATGTTTGTCTCTGCAGGTTGTTTCACCAATTTAAACAAAAGCAGCACAGATCATGGTATGCATAGAACCTTATTCATAATGTTTCAGGCTTCAGTTTATATTGTTTGAAATTTTACACTTGGAGTGCAGGAAAGCCTCTGATCATTTCCCACAATGGTGCTAGTGGCGACTACCCAGACTGCACTGATCTTGCTTATCAAAAAGCAGTTGACGACGGTGCAGATGTTATTGATTGCTCTGTTCAAGTGACCAAAGATGGAATACCAATCTGCATGAGTTCCAGTAACCTGATGGACGATACTACTGTTGCAACATCACAATTCGCCTCTCAGATCTCAGTGGTAAAAGATATTCAGAGTGAACCAGGAGTATTCACTTTTAACCTGACTTGGGATGATATTGTAACAAACCTGAAACGTAAGTTGAATTCAAGCTGCGACGTTAGATATTTAGATTTCTTGTATGTGCGCGCGCCCGCGCGCGTTTCATCTTGCCCTTTTTTTTTTTTACTTTGTTGCCATCAAGTTTGTTTGCTGAGACTTTTTCCTCCCTTCCATTGTTACAGCCAAAATATCTACACCATTTACTTCCTTCAGTTTGGACAGAAATCCAAGATACAGGAACGCTGGTAAATTCATGAGGTTGACAGACTTTCTGGACTTCGCAAAAGATAAGGATTTATCTGGAATCATGATCAGTGTAGAGGTGGGAATTTTATGTTTTTAGCTAATCTTTCGGCGCTGAACAAATTTGCGCATCTTTTACTGCTTTTTTATGATGATTCAGGTTGTATTTTTTACTTCTGTGGAATCATTAGTTTGCTCTCTCAAGCATTCAACATTTATTCCATACTTGAATGCTTCATCATATACATAAACCACCAAGTAGTAAATAAAAGTATTCATGATTCCCGTGAATACCTTCATGGTCTTAATTAACTTACTACTTGTATTTGCAGCATGCTGCTTTTATGGCAGCGGAACTTGGATTCGACATGGTAGGTGCAGTTCTCAAAGCCCTTGATGATGCCGGTTACAACAACCATACCAGCCAAAAAGTTCTGATTCAGTCAACCAACAGCTCGGTTCTGGTGAAATTCAAGGAGCAAACTAAGTACGATCTTGTGTACATGGTCACTGAAGAAGTAAGGGATGCTTCACCTTCCTCCCTTGCGGACCTTAAAAAGTTTGCCAGTGCTGTCTCTGTCGATAGCAGCTCCATATTCCCCTCAAACCACCATATCACAACCTACCGGACCAATATTGTTCAGACCCTGCAGACAGCTGGTCTCTCGGTCTATGTTTACCCTCTCATGAATGAGTTTGCTTCCCAGCCTTACGACTTCTTCTCAGATGCGACTGCGCAGATCATTGCATATGTTCAGGGTGCCGGAGTAGATGGACTGATCACTGATTTCCCCGCGACAGCTCGGAGATACAAATGTGAGTTTAGTTAAAACTATGTCTCTCCGTTCATCCTAGTTATCATTTCGTTTTACTTGGCACCTAAAACACCTGCAGTTCCAATCCGTTCTTTGAAACATCATGCGTTCTGTTTTGCAGTGAACAATTGCATGAACATGGGGAAGAACACACCAATCTTCATGGACCCTGCTCAACCTGGTGGTCTCATGACTCTCATTGCCAAAGCTGCGCTGCCGCCAGCAATGGCTCCCATGCCGCTCCTGACAGGCTCGGACGTGGTAGAGCCTCCCCTGCCTGCTGCCAGATCAAGCAATGGCACAACTCCAACCCAGTCGCGAGCAAGCAGGACGCACGCTTCTACTACTCATATCTCAATCCTTGTCACACTGGCAATGCTCAGTGCCTTCTGTCTCCTGCTTTGATCCAGCTTGCAATGCAGCGCTATATCTGGGCCTACTCAGTACTCACCAATCTACTAATCCAATTCTTTCCCTACCGTAGCGGAAATTCCTTCTAATATTTTGCCACCGTTGGGTGTTCGGGTTACATATGGCACTTGGCTGTGGTTTGTCCATAGTGACGTTTCAGTAGATATATATCTGTGAGACTGGGACTGTTGTCCAGTTCTCTAGGTTCTGGATCAATTGTAAGCGGTTCGGATGATACCGTTCTCCAAATCAGAGCCTACATGAGGCTTGATGGTAGCCACACCTTGATAAGTATCGATCTTGATGGCAACTAGAACAGCAAGTCTTTGCGCCAGGAGGTGCTTGGAAGAAATAGAGTTTCAATTTGGATGGAGTTTGTCAAGAATAATATTTCTTCGAGTCTGTTAGTCAAATTTAGATTGTTTATATATTTTGAGTTTCCCAATGGTTTCTTATAAGTCGACATGGTTTATAATAATTTCGTTAATGTGTTTACTAAAGCTGTGATGAGTTTTTTGGGGATGATTTTGTTGACAATTTATTAAAATTTTCTGGAAAGATACAATTTATACTAGAAAAATTGTACGACCACTTGAGAAAAATACCAGAAGGTGTTGAACTATCCACCACTTAATGCAAAACCGTCGAGAAATATCGGAAATTGCGTAGTGATAGTAACATGTTGCTAGGCAAGGCGTAGAGAGGTACGGCGCATGGATCACAGATGTTGAAACTTACAATCTACTAGTACTAGTACAAATGCACGTACGTGTCTAAATTGGTGAAAATGATATTTATGATAGAGCTGACAACATATTCTCAAGAAATAACAAAATATCTTAATTAAACCAATAAAATTTATATAACAGTGACACATTTGTTAGTTAAAACAATAAGATGCAAGACAAAAGAATTATTCATTCACATTTTGACTCATTATCTTTAGGTATAAGATACAAGACACATATTATTCATTCACCGTATCAATATAGTATATGAGATGATAATAACCATAATAGTTATATCAGCTTATAGGTATAGATTATGCGCTCTATCCATTAATATAGTTAACATGGTTAGGAAACATGAAATCAGTGATCTATAAGAATCACGGGTTGGCAACTCAAAAAAAAAAAACAAGGATAAATCTCCAGCACTCTTTCACGACAAGAGACGGATAGCTCCAATGCAGATAGTTGTGGCGTCTACAACTGTTTTTTTCTTTTTTTGGAAGGAAGCGTCTACAACTGTTTTGATCTCTCTTTTCTAACAGTCAACCTCTCCTGAGATGATATCCGATCTCTCGTACTCCCTGCAGTAACCTGGAAATCCAAAAAACCATCAGAAAAAAACACAAAGAATCAATTTGAGACAGCAAAAACTAAACTTTTGTGGCCTTAGGGCTCAAAACGATAACAGGAAAACTGATTGAAGTAGTTTTCCTATACCAATAGGTTGGGCACCCAGCATTCTTCCAAACAGCCAAATGAAACAACTAAAATACGAAATGGCTATATAAAATAGTGAGGTGTCAAGCTATAACCTGAAAGAAAATAAGTGGAGCACATGAAGCTTAGTCCTGTCACATAATTTTCATTTTTATGCATATTATTAAACTGAAATGCACAAAGACTGATGTTCTACTTACTACAGCAATAAGAATGTATCGTACAAGAGAACAGAAAACAAATGGATATGTGCAAATTATCATGTGTAATAGATATGACTACAACAACATCAAACCATCTGCAGTCACCAAATCAATCTATTACAAAAATACTGTAGATATATGGATATATGCAAATTTTTTACCTGCCAAGTCCTGCATTTTTTTATCACTTACTTTTTATCACTTACTATTTCATCAATGAAAAAAGAAACTGGTCCGACCCTGGATGGAAATCCCCCATCTAATACACAAGCTGAAAACCATTTTTGTTGAACCATAACATCACCTACCATCTGAAAGCTTGCTCTGTGGTCACAATTCAGACAGTCCTTTTATTTTGAGTCAACCAAACTGGACAAATCTTTGTCTCCTCTTCATATTTGTCAAATGAAGCCTCTAATCAATGATTCAGGTGCTTCAAAAGCATAATAATAATAATAATAATAATAATAATAATAATAATAATAATAATAATAATATAGAAATGAAGCAGGCTATAAACTACTTGGCTTTCAGCAGCTAAGGAACTTGTATCAGTCCCAATCTGCACAGCAAAAGCATTCAGACATGAATATATAAAGGGGGGCATGAATCTAGTAGGTATATGACAGAGGCATAAGATGACCCTCAGTAATAAATGTTGTCTTACTTTTTCTCTATTCAAGAAACTACACTGTTATAAACAAAATTAATTAACGAGAACCTGCACACCTCTGCTTCTTTTTTCCAAATATGATTATGAAACAATTTTCAACTCATTCTTGATTGAGATGCAGAGCAAATGGTGTATCGGTCCTTTTCCAAGAACCATCCAAATCTCATCTGCTGCTATCATACATTTCAGAAAATATAAATTTCTGAAACTGAAGAGATCTCAAGAAATCTAAGATTAAAAAAATAATAACAATATCAAGAAATCTAAGAGATCTCCAAAAAAAAGAATAACATTTTTACCTTTCTTCATGACTCTGAATCATATATAAGTTCCAATATGTGACATCCTCCTCAATGAATATTGCATCAATTCAACAAAACCGGTAAACTTGGCAGCTACTTTAGGATCTTGATCAGCAATGCATTTCTTTAGTTCTGAGCATAGATTTCTCTTCCGCAAATTGTGACCTCAATCCACCATTTCCCCATGAAGATTGTCCGCTCGAGACTAAAGTTGAAACTTCATGGTTGTAAAATCAACAAAAAGTGCATATGCCAGTTACTTGATGTTTCATGCCTGTTACAAACATCATCACTAAGAAATAAAGCAGTCGTCAATTGAGGATACACCATGGTAGCTAATTTTTTTCCTAATACTGAATAAAAGTGAATTCATTATGCTGATCAATTTCAAAGCAGACATACATCGTAGATCGTGATTTCTATAGGGGGCAATGGCCTGAATCCATGGTAGCTAATTGTTGACAGCTCCAAATAAAGCAAATCAATTGGAAACATGACCCCACAAGCAGCACCATACCTCAAGATGCAGAAGAGCTGTCAACATATTGTTTTGTTCAAATAAGGGCCTGTTTGGATCCACCCAGATTATAAGAATCCAGATTTTAAAAGCTATAAGGGATTCAAACAGGACAGATTATAGACCGGATTATAGAATCCAGATTATGAGATTTTAAGAATCCCATAATCTGGCATAACCCAGCTATTAGCAGATTTTATCTGGTAAAAGACCCACTGCCCTTGACAAGTTTTGGATAATTACACATGCAGTCATGGCGCCAAAAATTTTATGAAGGACATGTTAGGAATTAACCACCACAAAAACTGGATTCTAGATTTTAAGAATCCAGGGTCCAAACACCTCCACCCAGATTTTTTTTAGAAACCAGATTTTAGAAACTACACCCATAATCCAGATTCTTAAAAGCTGATGGGGATCCAAACAGGCCCTAAAGAAGAAAAAACTAATGAATCATCAGTTTGTTTCTATTCTGAGAAAACGAGGTACTATCTGCAGAAACGGGGGATTCTCCATTAGAAACACAATGTACGTAAAAGCTGGGCTTAAAAACAGACCAGAATAAAAGGAAGGAAGTGAAGGAGCTCACCTAAATCAACCAGATCAGACAGGCACCGGGATTAGGCGAGTCTGGCTGTGGTCGCCGGCCGGATGACGCCGCTGGAGCCACCCTTGGGCTTGGCCTCCTGCGCCTCGCAGATCTTCTGCATCGGAAGCATCGTTCGGCCACGTTGCTCGACGCCATGCACCATGCTCGGCCTACCTCTCCGGTAATGCAAGAGATCGGCGGCTCCTTCAATCAGTTGAGATCTGCTGGAAGTGATGAGGCGGCGGTGCGAAGAGACCGTGATCTGCAGCGATTGAAAGACAAGCACACAAATCTTGGAAGGCAAAAATCAAGAAAAAATAGAAGGGAACCAACGCCTCAGGAACCAATCAACCAAACCGTATAAAAAAGAACAAAACGGGAGAAATCTGAATCACGCACACCAGCTGCCGGCGCCCTACGGAGGAACCAAACACCGAGAAGCCGCCGCCGGCCACCGCAATGCTTAGCTTGCCAACGCAGACTCGCAGAGAAGCCGCCGGCAGCCTAGGTGTCTTCCCTTTCGCCATGCATGGCTGCCGTCGACGGGATCAGCGCGCCGTGCAGCTCGCGTCGGCCAGATCGAGGTCGCGGTGTCCGACTGCGGGAAGCGGGCGCGGCCGCGAGATCCTGTTCTGCAGCTCAAATGGTCGCCGATTGAATCAGAAGGATTGTAAGTTTCAATCATGCGGCCAATTATATGAAGTACAACAAGAAGAATACGACACACCAAATCGAGGAATACGACGCCAGATAAGAGCCCGCCGGGCTCGATGACGAAGTAGCACCCTTCTTTCCACTCGATCGACATAGCTTCGGAGAAAGGTAGGAACGCTGCCGCAGGAACCGTCGTCTCGCGCAAGAAAGAAAGGAACGCTGCCGCCCGAACCTGCCACACGTTCGACTTGAAAGAAATTGAATGAATGGAAAGAAATGGAGGAAGAAGGAAACTGAAGGCATGTAATCTGGGCGGGCTGCTGGCGGGTAGGAAAATCGTCAGGTAAAAAAAAGCACCTCAATGTCACGCTCGGTCAACTAAAATTCTCCCAGCGTTACAATCTGTAACGCCCACGTGGCAGGTGGGATCCCCTCAGCAGGATCCGACGGTTCTTAGATGGAGTGAGATTGAAATCAAGGAAGGATAGACAGGTTGGGTACAATCTGGCAGGGTAGAAAATATTTTCTCATAACTTGTTCTTTATTGGTTTAGATTAGATCAGATAGATGCATCAATAAGGATATCGATGGAGCCATGGATCAGCTTGTATTATAAGAAAAAACTTGAGTTTACTCAATTATATTGCAGAAATTGCCCGAGTCATCAACTCATCGTGCTGGGAAAACATGGATAGAAAGACAGAACCTTGCAAATTTCAGGCTTGTTCAGATCAGAATTGAACTCCACAGCCTTGAAACAACGTTCGTCGCGCACTACTTTATTGATAATAAGCTCATAGTTGACATGTTAGTTGCTCGCTAGCGCGCATCACTTTAATGAAATGAATAGGAATTTTATAAGATCCTCGAAGCATGTTTTCCTCGTTCACCACACACTGCCCTAGCCGTTGGATGTTGGGGTCATTGACGTTCGCGATTGAATTCCATCTGTCATCTAAGGCCATGGCAGGCATCGCAGCCGATGGCGAAGCTGAGGGTGAGGAGGCTCAAGTCCTCATGGCAGATGGAATTATGGCCCAAAAAAAAAAAAGCTTTTGTCTTCGATTTGCAAGGAGGTGGTGTTGCTGCAGCGACTACTCCAGAGCAAGTGGGCTTTTTTAAATAGAAGAAGAGGCAACTATGCTGATAGGCGATAAATAACAGCGACGGTTAGCAGGAAGTTTTTTTTTAGCAGGAGTTAATTTGATGTGTCATCATCTTACTGCATGATTTGGAATGAATTGATTTTTTGCTTATCCAAAAATAGGCTAAAATCCTGGAATAGATGACTTGGAAAAATAGCAGGAATTAATTTGATTTGCACGATCTTTATTCTAGCAAATTATTGATCACCCTGTGCCTCTTTAGCTTGCTTATACATTTTTTTTTGAGATCAGCTTGCTTAGAGCATCTCCAAGAGACTCCCATAAGATTGGCCCCATAAACTTGTTTTTAGGAGCACCCAAAAATTATGACGGACAATTTTTCTCTCCTCCTCCAACAGTCCTCCTCTAAAGATGGATTAAAACACTTTTGATTGGGCCACGTCAAAATTTAGGGCCACAAAAACATTAATTTCATAGAAAAAGAAGAGATGGGAGCCCCGATTCTTCCCCTGTTTGTAGCTACAAATGAGAGGAGTTTAGGGGCTATGAAAAAACTGGAGGTGATTTTGAGGTCCTGTTGGAGATGGTTTTTTTATTAGATCCTAATATTTTAATTTAAGAAAGGTTTATAAGGCTCTCTTAGACACGAAATACAGTATCTATCAATCAACGTGTAACAGGATGCGTTCAACCGGAAATGCGGAACCAGCCCGGTAAAATCTCGTTCGCTCCACCGTGGCCTGCTCGGCACAAAACGCACTGCCGCCAATCCGTACGTGCGGAGTCCAGTTCATTCACGGCCCAACTCGCAAGAACCCCAGCTACGCCCTCTCTCCCCCACGCGCACACGCCCCGCACGCACGCAAGCGTCCCCCGCGACGGTTCACAGACCCCCGACGCCGCTCGCGTTCGGGTGCCGCCGCCCCATCCCCTCCCTCCCGCCGCCTCCGCCAGCTCGCTACCCCGGGCGCTCGCCGTATCCGCGGAGACCGTCGCCGCCGCCTGGACCGCAGTGGGCCGCGAGGCAGGAGGGACGGGAGGGCGGCGGCATCCAGCTAAACGCTAGGGTTCCCACCATGGACGGCGGCGAGAACCGGAGGTTCAAGGGGACCCTCACCACCGAGGGGAAGGCGCTGCTGCAGGCACGCGTCAACGAGAAGCTCAGGGAGCTCATGGGCGACTACTCCGACGACACACTCGCGGTGAGCGCTCCCCACGCACCCCGCGATCTCCCCCTCGATCCGATGCTTAAACCCTAGCGGCGCCGTCGGTTTATTAGCGAGCGGGGCTAGTGGGACAAGTTGGGATGGGTTTCGTTTCGGTTCTTGCGCTGTGTGGAGTGTTAGATGTCCGTATTTGAGGCGTAGCGTGGTTCATGTGCTCTGAGGATTGGCCGCATACGGTTTTGTTTCCCCCACCCACCCATTTCATTTTCGGACCTGAGATTGCGTAACTTGCATTTGGATGTGAACGTATTGTGTGTCGTGGAAGGGTTGTAGTTTGGATTGTTGTGCACTTTTTAATGGACGAGGTTAAATTAGTTGCTTGTGTTCTTGAATTTTGTCTGCTGCCAAGGCGTCAACCGGCGCATATGATTCATACTACTCTGTTCTGCTCTCAATGTGGACAACCCAGAAAGATGTTAGTGCTATCAGTCTAACTATTATTCTCTTTTTTCAGGAGTATACCACAGTTTTGCTAAAGAATGGAAGGACCAGGGATCAGGTTGCAAAGGAGCTGCACGTCTTTTTGGGCGACGACAATGATGCATTTGTGTCCTGGTTATTTTCTTTCGTCTGAACTACCTTTGTCATTTCTCTTTCCCTGTACCATGCACTTATCTAACAGCGCTATCATTGTATCTGTGGTCATGCAGGTTATGGGATCATCTCTCCTCGAATTCGCACCTTTATTTCCAGCCTAAAGCTGTCTCTAGTAACGGTGGAGCTAAGAGCACTCGTAGCGCTGCTAGAGGATTGCCTGTTCCCGGTTTGACTGGCAGTATACAGACTGATCATGAAGCCGAAGCTGAAACCCAAAATACAACAAGAACTCATCAGAGGGAGTGGGGCGGTATCATTCGTGATCAAGCAGAAGCAGTTCCTCTTAGAAGTGTTGTAGCGAACGTGTCATATGCAGAGGAAAAAGCTTCTCATGAATCACGTGCAGAGGACAAGCGTTTTCATAAATCACATGCTGTAAGTCGAACCCGCTCTCCTGACAGGCATAACCAGAGAAAGAGAAGCAGAGAGGCGGATGAACGATCGACCAAGGTTTTTATCCTCTTCGAGCCATGCAGTTATTTTGCATAGCTTAGTAGCATTCACATTACCTTTTTTATTTATGTCTTGCATATGCATACACTAATTATCGTGTCATTAATAAAAATAGATGTCTATGCTAGATGTATGCTTTTCTGTTGCCTTCAGTATCTGGTGAATGGAAGTCCTAGTGGAGTTGTAATTTTATTATGTGTTTCTATATAACTGCCTATGTATAGTGTTTTCCCTTGTTTGCAGCACGTGTAGTCTGTTATAGTGTTCTTTTAACCAGAACATTACTAACCTTCACCACTCGTTGAAATAGGCATGCACACAGCCATACAAACACGAAAAGGGGGTGAAAAACAAATGTTGCAAACTTAAGATTAGTTGTCTGCTTTTTTGTTTGTTAGGGCTAACATTATCTGCATTCCCCATATTCTTATGTGCCCCCAAATGAATGTGAACCTTGCACACTTTTTTCATGTTTGTTATTTGTCAAGCATAGAAGCCTACTGAGAATTTTTTAGGACCTGGGCTGGTATTGTGAACTTCAAAAGACCTGTTAGTGTGTTACCTTTCTTTGGACATCATGATGAACTTTTACCCTTTGTATGAGCTTCTGGTTGTTTCATTATGTTCACTCTTCAGTGGAATAACAGTTTGCACTATTAATAGTTGCGCCCTCCATTCCATATCCTCATGTGTATTTTGGGACCCTCTGAACTATAAAACCAGATGTTAAACATCCCCTACATTTGAAACCCTAACCATGAATCAAGTAACTACCTGTCTCCATAACCTTGTTGTTACGGAGAACACTTCCCTCAGCTCTTGATGCCTGATGCATGGAACTGCACCTGTAAAACATTTTTTTTGTTGGGGGGGGGGGGGGGGGGGGGGGGGGGGGGATGGTTCTATGTTCTGGATGGAATGTTTGAAATTTTGAAATATGGTTTTATGCTTCACCATTTAGTTAGGAATTTCTGTAATAGCTCTCTATTGGAAGTACCTTTCTCCACGTCACCCTCTTTTTCTTTTTCTTTTTCTTTTTTTGTGGTAACACTTTTACTATTATTCCAGAGGGCATCCCACCCAGTCATTGATGCACCACGTCGACTTCTTCAGTCTGCTGTTCGTGATGCTGTTAGACCCATGCAGCCAATGATCTCTAGATCAGAATCAGCTTCCAAGCGACTCCGTTCTGTGGTATCTACCTTGGAAACAGATTCGGCAATCAATGATAGTCATGCTAGATTACGTAGAGCTGACTCGGATTTGAGGATACCAGGTGCGACAAGAGCACTAAGGGCTGCAGCTGAGGCTGCCGAAGATGTTCTTAAGGACGACTTTTCTGGAAGTGTGTTCAACAGATTGGGGGTGTCCACAATAAGTTATACTGAAAGAACACCTGTTCATAGAGAACAAGATTCAGATGATGGAGAATATGAGAATGCATATAACACACGAGCAAAAAATCAAGCAGAATTTCGTAAAAGAAATGAGTATGGGGGTGGTGATGCTTATATGTTTGATCGAGAGGCGGAGGAAGCTGCTGGTTCTGCTCCAAATATTAATGAGTATGATGACACAAGTGCAGTTAAGTACAATGGTTTGGTTTCTCGCCGAAGTACAGTGTCTCCCAGTGGAGACAGGGAATCATTAGTAGTGGGGTATGCACGAGGGGCTGCTGAAGTAAGAAGCAGGAGGTTGATGGCCCAAGGTACACATACTGGTTCAGGACCAAGATCATCCGAAAGGATCTTAAATGCTTCTGCTAACACAAGCACACGCCATGAAACAAGGGATGCTGCTACATTTAAACCTCAAGTGCCTGTGGAGAAGAAAGGTATTGATGCAAGGAAGCCAAACGTAGCACTTTCACATGTTAATGATGCGACCATGACTGATAAGTCCAAAGTAAGTTTTTAATATATCTGTTCAGAGGGCTTATTTCTTCTTCTTCTAACACCATATGTGCTTTACCTTGACTAAGTTGAGTTCTGTACATGCTTGTGTGCCTGGAACTGTAGTATTTTTAAATTTAATATCTAGAAGTCAAAGCATCCAGCATGCCACTTCATATCTGTAGATTCATTATTAGGCCATGCTAATTGGTATTTATTACAAAGGCCACTAAAAACACTTCTGGAAGAGGAAATTAAGTCCAATGCAGCTATACAATTTATGGTGCTCTTGGAGCTGGGGTTTTCTTAATACTAGTATAGTGCCCGTGTTAACGCTATGGCGATGTCCAAAAGTCGATATATGTACAGAAATCCACCATAAAAATCAATAGATTTAAGATGCATGATATAAAGAAAACATACAAATAGTAACTATACTGTTGAATACATAGCCTCATGCATAAAATACATCATGACATTTCTATATCTTGAAACCAATCTCCGGATTGCAATTCTCGTAAGTCTGTTGGAACACAATGCGCGCAGATTTTTTTTAGTATTACTGTCAAGAAGTTCAGCAGTTTTCACATTGCTGGTTTTCTTGTTTGTGCGTTCTTTAATGATTTCCTTTGTATTGTTTGTCTAATTGTTTCTTGTTTGCTTATCTGTGAATGTGCCAGTTCTAACTTTTAAAAACATATATTCTAGGATTTGATGCATTCGAGTTCTATGGTGGAGGCACAGAAGGCTTCATCAGTTGGTATGTAGAGCTGCTCGCTGTTTGGGAAACGTTTTTAGCCTATTAGATATCTTTGAATTGGGGCTTCTTGTGGTGCTTAAATATCATTTTAGAAAGTAGAAAGGAATTTTCCAATGGATACTTAGAAGCGCTACGTGCGACTTATAAAGTTATAGTAATACCTTTGCATATTTACCTGCAATTCTTTTTGGGAGGCACATGCTTTTTCATAAATGATATTTGCTTGTGAGACTAGATTATAATAAAGTTTGGAGAGTCTGGTGTCTGTTGAATAGCTTATAGCATGGTGTTCCGTTAAAACTCTTATAGCATGACCTTGTATCAACCTGTCATTTGCTATAATTATCACAAAAAAAACTGTCATTTGCTATTGACTTTTCAGCCCTGTTAACTTACATTACATGTTTTTTGTATATTTTTTGATCCATTCAACAAAATGTTTCTGTTTCCTTTTCCCTTTTAGCTGCTGGATCGGGCTCTACAGGTCAACCTGAAGGTGGCAATGATTCTAGAACTGTATTTATTAGCAATGTATGTGGTTCCGAGTTCCATTTTTTCCCCTTGTCTTCATGAAGCTGAATACTTTCATGTGTTTTTAATAATTGTTCTGTTGGCGTTTTAGGTACATTTTGGTGCATCTAAAGATGCCCTTTCTCGTCATTTCAATAAATTTGGGGTTGTTCTGAAGACCCTTATTGTGACTGATGGTCTAACTGGTCAGCCAACTGGGTACGAAATTTTCAAGTCTTACGTAAAATTCAAAGATTCTGCTTTGTAGCTTTGCTAGACGGTATCCTTAATTGTTTTTTCTCTTCATTTCTTTTTGGTTGATCAGCTCTGCGTACATCGAGTTCTTGCACAAAGAGTCAGCGGAGCAGGCATTAACCCTGAACGGCACATCTTTTATGTCACGTATTCTGAAGGTAAAACTACATTAACCTTAATATATATTCATTTTGAACTAAAGTCTTCTAGTGAATTGGATTGGTAAGCATGATTGAACTTCTTTAGTAAGATTTGCATTGCATTTTCAATACTAGAAGATAGTTATAATTATGTGGAGGTGGTTTCAATAGTAGCACAGAAATTCAGTTCTGAATTATGCTTTTCGTTTCCACGACATGTGCATATATAAACCATTCCTTTAGCTTTATTAGTTTGTCCATATTATTGAATTATGGCAAGAGAAGTTATACTCTGGCAGTAGCAACCATTATTGCACTTTTGCGTGATATCAGAAAGCCATTCTAAGCAGTGAGGTCTTAAAAGTTAAAAGTACTTATTTTGATGTATGTGTGAGCCCCAGCAATTAACTAGATTGTGCTGCAGGTCGTTAGAAGGAGCTCTGTTGAAGTACCTCAGCAGCCTATCTGGCCCCGTGCTTCTCGAGGATCCCCATTTGCTTCAAGGCTCATTAGAACCGCATACCCAAGGCCGACATTTCCTGGTGCTATGCGCGGGCGACTACCCCTTAGAGGTGGTACCCGGAGTTTACAATGGAAGCGTGAAGCTGCTGATTCCCCTGATGCCGGAAAACCTAGTCAAGCTACACCTGCAACACCTGGGAATCAGTTGGTAACCCCAACCACACGAAGCTTCACCTACACACGCACTGAGCCAAAGCCCAATGACGGTGCGATGGTTTGATTGCTCAGCCGCAGCATGCCACTGCTCCTGATGGATCTCACAGAAATAGCTCGTGATTGACGGTTGTTCTTAGTTCAGCCTCACTTGGTAAATATTAAGTAGTTGCACATTTTAGTTTGTAGCAGGCTGGTTTTTGTGGACCTCATAACTTAGCCATGTTCTGTGAGAGGCTCTCTGTGTTTTTCCCATCGGCACACTTGCTGTGCTGGCTGGCTGTTTGAAGCTTGCGGAGACGAGAAAAATATTTGAAAACATGTGAAGGAAAGGCGAACGAAATAGGAACATTTCAACATTTTTCTTACTATGATATACCGGGCTATTCGGTCTCAACGGCTCAGTTGACAATGTCCAGAACTCCAGATACTCCTACCTAAGTAGGTTCAGTAACTTCGGCTTGTCCCTACTTTCTGCTTTCTTGTGTCAGTTTGCAAATAGAAATTCTCGGACCTGCAAGGTGTTTGGCCCATTTCTACAGTGTTTTCCCCTGAGCTGTCCAGCATGTTATTTTTCGTACGTACTTGTAGCATCAGTGAAATCTGGGTGATGTGCACTGCGGAGTATTTCTTTTTTTCAGAAAGGAGTAGGATATATCTTGGAATCAACAAGACTCGCTGACTCACGGTCACGGGTTGCTGAAATCCAAGGACTGTTCACATTTGAGTCACGAAAGATATATAACTGTGACTGGAAGATATGGACAATCACCTCTGTCGTATTCCTCATCTTTACTGTCCCCCCTAGCTTGCTGATATGCCTGCAGATTTCATACTTTAGCATTTCTTCTTGTTTTTTTTTTGTCTGGATTTTGTGGTGGAACAATGCCCGTGACGTTAGCAGTATAGGATTTAGAAAATATCTGGGCACCTTTTTTCACTGATGGTGCTCTCAGCATTTGTCCGTGACTTTGGGTTACTTGACGAAGCCTATGATATTATTAGCACACTGGGTGCATATTGCAACAATGATCCATCCAATCGCTGACTACCTAGTACAGTTCCTTTGCTGGGATTTTACAGAGGGGATAAAATTACAGTTATCCAAAAGGTAGTTAGGCCATTAACCCTTCTGTCGCCTCGCCTTCTGGCTACTGCTGTGTTCTGCCAAGCCATGATTGTCAGTACACCTCCAAACCGCAGGACAAAAGTCGCCACTCCGAAGTCCAAAAGTGACTGTGTCCCAACTGAAAGTCCAAACGAAATAATGCAAAAGGCAAGTTCACCCGGCATGACTCAGCCAGCACAATGTACTGCCATCCCGCACCAGAAATATTTAACCTACAACTACCAAATTATCTAGTGCTCATATTCTGATCAGATGAGACAATGGTGCTGGATCAATGATTCGACGACATCAGTGTAAGCCCTGGGCAAGAACACACTCGTTGCTCATTCAGTCCTTGCTCTGCAGCCAGTTGCCTAAACAGTCAGCACCGCGAACACTTGAGACTTGACAGCCCGCTTGTAGCAGCTAGCAACTTCACTTCACGGGCTCTGTCCATGGCAGCCGCCTCCGTCCCTCTCGTCGTCGTCTTCTTCCTCTCGCCATTGATCGCCGCCTCAACCTCGCCGCCGGCGACGGAAGCGCAGACACCGCAAGACCTTCTGCTGGACTTCAAGTCCACCCTGAAGGACCCGACCGGCGCGCTCTCATCCTGGTCGCGCGCCACCCCCTACTGCAACTGGGCGCACGTCACCTGCACCAGCACCACGGCCGCCGCGAACGCCGCCGTCTCGGTCTCCGTCTCCCTCCAGGGCCTCGGCCTCTCCGGCGAGCTGTCCGCCGCCTCGCTCTGCCGCGTCCCGGGCCTCGCCGCGCTCAGCCTCGCCTCCAACCGCTTCAATCAGACCATCCCGCTGGACCTCGCGCGGTGCGCCTCGCTCGTCTCCCTCAACCTCAGCGCCGGCGCGTTCTGGGGCCCGCTCCCCGACCAGCTCGCCGCGCTCACCTCGCTGGTCTCGCTCGACCTCAGCGGCAACAGCATCGAGGGGCAGGTGCCGCCCGGCCTCGCCGCGCTGGGCAGCCTCCAGGTGCTCGACCTCGGCGGCAACCAGCTCTCCGGCGTGCTCCACCCGGCGCTGTTCGGCAACCTCACCAGCCTGCACCTCCTCGACCTGTCCGGGAACCAGTTCACGGAGTCCGAACTGCCGCCAGAGATCGGCAAGATGAGCAGCCTCAGGTGGCTGTTCCTGCAGGGGTCGGGGTTCACCGGCACCATCCCTGAATCCTTCCTCGCGCTGGAGCAGCTCGAGGTTCTTGACCTGTCGGCGAACAGCTTGACCGGAGTCGTGCCTCCCGGGTTTGGTCTCAAGCTTCAGAAGCTGATGACGCTGGATTTGTCGCAGAACGGGCTGTCCGGGCCGTTCCCGGAGGGGATGGAGAAGTGCTTGATGCTGCAGAGGTTCGAGGTGCACGACAACGCGTTCACCGGCGAGATTCCCGCCGGGCTGTGGCTCCTGCCGGACCTGCGCGTGATCCGGGCGCAGAACAACCGGTTCTCCGGCCGGCTGCCGGAGTTACCCGGCGGGCAGTCTCGGCTCGAGCAGGTCCAGCTCGACAACAACAGCTTCTCCGGCGAGATACCTCGGAGCATCGGGCAGGTTCGCACCATGTACCGATTCTCCGCCTCCCTGAACGAGCTCAACGGCAGCTTGCCGGCGAACCTCTGCGACTCGCCGGCGATGAGCATCATAAACATCTCCCGCAACTCGCTCTCCGGCGCGATCCCGGAGTTCAAGAACTGTAGGAGGCTTGTGTCGTTGTGCCTCTCCGGCAACGGCCTCACCGGGCCGATACCGGCGTCCCTCGGCGGCTTGCCGGTGCTGACGTACATCGACCTGTCCAGCAACAACCTCACCGGCGGCATCCCCGCGGAGCTTCAGAACCTGAAGCTCGCGTTGCTCAACGTCTCGTACAACCAGCTCTCCGGCCGTGTGCCGACGTCTCTGATCTCCGGCCTTCCCGCCGTGTTCCTGCAAGGGAACCCCGGGCTGTGCGGCCCCGGCTTGCCGAACGATTGCGACGCGCCGTTGAGGAAGCGTCAGGGGCTTGCACTTGCTGCAACCGTGGCGTCGTTCGTCGCCGGGGCGATGCTGCTCGCCATAGGAGCATTTGCAGCTTGTAGAAGGTTACAGGGCAGCAAGTCCTGCCCATGGAAGATGGTGCTCTTTCACCCTATCAAGATCACAGGCGAGGAATTGTTCGCCGGATTTCACGAGAAGAATGTCATCGGTAGGGGCGCATTTGGAAAAGTTTATCTGATCGAGCTGCAGGACGGGCAGAATGTGGCGGTGAAGAGGCTGGTGAATTCAGGTAAGCTGACATTCAGAGCAGTGAAGAATGAGATGAAGGTGCTGGCGAAAATCCGGCACAAGAATATCGCCAAGATCCTAGGATTCTGCTACACAGAGGACGAGATCAGAGTCATCTATGACTTCTTGAAGAGGGGAAGCTTGCAGGACGTCATCTGCGCCCCCAAATTCACAATGGGATGGAACAGCCGGGTAAGGATCGCGCTGGGAGTAGCTCAAGGTTTGGCGCACCTTCACCATGACCACACTCCTCGTGTGCTGCATAGAGATCTAAAGTCGAGCAATGTGCTACTCAGTGATGAATTTGAGCCCAGACTAACCGGATTTGGGATTGATCGTGTTGTGGGAGAGAAGTCGTACCAGATTTCCTTGGCTTCGAATATGAATTACGGGTGTTATGTTGCGCCAGGTAAGCATTTTGCAGTTCATTTGACGCACTCAGATTGCTAGTGTTTATCAGAAGCATACATTGGAAATCATACATATTCACTGTGTGGTTTCAACATTTTTTTACCTTCAGATGTTTTGGTACGAAAACTACAGAGTTGCAGTTTAGGATCCATAAACTTTGATCGCATGCTAGTAAAGTTAACTGATAGCAATAGATTTCACGAAACTGTAGCAACTGATCTTTCTGAAGCTTTGCTGCATTCCTGAAACAGAGCAAAACTGCACCAAGCAGCCAACGCACCTCATGGACGTCTACAGCTTTGGGGTCATCCTCCTGGAGCTGATCACCGGAAAGCCAGCAGAGCAGCCAGCGGCCGACGACTCCATCGACATCGTCAGGTGGGTGCGGCGGAGGGTCAACGTGACTGACGGAGCGTCGCAGATCCTTGACTCCAGCATCTCCAGGACGGCGGCGCTGAAGGAGATGCAGGCGGCCCTTGAGCTCGCGCTTCGCTGCACGTCGGTGATGCCCGACCAGAGGCCGGCCATGGATGAGGTCGTCCGGTCGCTGCAGCCGCTGTGTTTCAGCGTTCATCCGCAGACGTTGCTGGACACTAAAACTGCTCTTGAGCCTTGAATGGGGAAGCTCGTCGAGGAGACGAGGACGCTGGCTTCTGCCCATGGTTGCTCACATTTCAGAATAGTTGCTACTGTGTAATACTAGCTTGTTGTACATAGAGTAACACCAGGAGGATGTGTGTAGCAGACAGAATAAAGAGAAATAAGACCTGTGTCATCTTGGAATTAATCCTGCCACCAGAATTAGACCACAAAGGGGACTCAGGACTCATACAAACTGGTTACGATACTTCAGAATATTTGAACAACAGATATTTAATATCCTCCTTGTTTCAATACCAGATGATGAAAATTTAACATACAACCATAACAATAACTATTCGATTACATGGCATGAAATACAAATAATATGAAGGCTACAAACAAGCAAACTGACTGAACATTATTTCGGAAGAGGAACTAAACTGTACTATCGGCTATATCGATCAGTTCCTTAACACTTCACACTCTGCAAGATCTGTGTCATGTACAGATCGGGCTCTTCTTCCAGAGTTCCAGTACCGCAACCGGTCTGGCAAAGCATGATAAACTCGACTTCCACCATGGTGGTTGATGGTGCTACTATGTCGCCAAGCATTTGGCGACGCCTCACTCTTCAAGGTCTTGTATCAAATCTGCCCGAGCTCTTGCTCGGGTCTGATAAACTCTTCTTCCTCCATTGTTGCTGGTGCTGCAGCTGTTATTGTTGTTGTTGTTGTTCACTAAATCACTCAGGAAGTACCAGCAGATTGTGCTATGCGGATACCCAGTGGATTCCCAACCTGAGGAGCTTGGCACGGAGCAGACCTCCCGGTTTGCATGTCAAATACCATGCCCTGATCCCTACCACGGCCACCAATCCAATATACGCAGTTGCCCCGCAGCCCATGAATACCTTCTGCGTACATTGACACTGCATTGTTCCTTCCCACAAAGAGTGAGTAACCCCCCAAGTCCTTCACCACATCCCAGCAAGGCTGACGCCGGGGATAGTACCTTAGAACCAAGATCTCATTCTCCGCCACTCGACGCTGACCCCCTCCCGGCAGCTGGAGGGTAACAGTGCAGCTTGCATTCCTCCAGACTTGGTACAGACTACCCTCGCAGAACACCAAGTTCTTAGCACTAGTGAACGCAGACACGGTGTCATACGGTGGAGCAAAGGCAGTGGCAGGGCTGAACGGGAGATTGGCCTCGGGCAACAATGGCTCCACCGTCGCCGGTGCATTTAGGTCCGGCCCTTGAGATCCAGGATGAGGCCTGTTGTAAGGGATGTATGTCTCCGTGCAAAATGTAATCCTTAGGGGCACGTTTGGATCATTCTCTCTTGGTCGGGAATGTTCGTAGCGCATCATGCGGAAGTTGCGGTGCTGGTTCCACCGCATCGCACGGAAATTAACCGTGCGTTCAGCAGGCGGCTGGAGCACTGAGAATTCAGGCTCCGAGGAGGGGCCTGCCTCATCGGCGTTGGGCGGTTTCCGGCGGCGGCGCTCGGGGAGGCGGAGCAGATGCACGTCCCCGCACCTCGTGAGGCAGTAGACCTTACCTTTGTCGGTGTAGACGACGTCGGTGAGCTGGTCGCCGCAGGTGAGGCGGACGGGGTCCATGACGGCCCACCGCCTGGCCCCGGCGGTGACGTAGGCGATCCTGTCGATGTCGCAGATGGCCGCGGCGGCGAAGTCCTCCTTGGTGGGGGTGGGGGTGAAGACGACCTTGGAGACCCACCGGCTCTCGTAGATCAGCGCCGGCAGCACGATCTCGACGGCCGCGATGGGGTTGAGCAGGACGAAGACGGTCTGCCCGCCGAAGAGCGCGACGGAGAGCGCGAGCCAGCCGTTGCTGGAGCCGACGCAGCGGCTCCCGGAGACGATGGCGGTTAGCTCGAAGGACCTCCGCGTGGGCAGGGACGCGGCGGCGGGGCACCAGCGCGCGTCGTCGGCGACGACGAGGAGCGCAGGCGAGGGCGGCGCGAGCGCGCAGCGCCACGCCGTGCACGCGCCCCGCGCGCTGGCGTACCACTTGAGGTCCAGGCGGTCGCCGATGCGGCAGAGGAGGTCGGGCGGCAGGTCCGCCCAGCGCCGGAACGGCGCCATGGCGGCTGCGGCGGGCGGATCCGGCGTGCCGCTAGGGTTGGGAGTGAACGGGGGCCGGGGGGAGGGGGAGGACGGCCGGCTGACCGGATGGGGAATTTTAGGATCCATTGTCTGGACGGGCGTTTTACGGTCGAGGCCCCTTGTTTCCTCTCGATTTTGCGAAACGGTCCACGGCTGCAGTTGCCGTTCGCGTGACGAGAGAACTTTCCGGGACTGAACTGATGAACTGACGAGCGAGCCCGCCGGACAGCGACGATGACCAGTGACGTTGCAGACTTGCAGTCTTGCTTTCAGTTTCGGAGGCCAGATTTACCGGCCGGCGTCAGTGTTGGGGGGCCTACCTACCGATCGCGGCTTTTGCGATGCGTTGCCCAAACATGAGTTGAGTACTTGCGACGCGTTGCCCAAACACGTGACAATAAGACTGCAATCTTGATGGAGATCTAAAACCCAAACTGGATGTGAATAGGGTTCAACATACAACATCCAAAAATCTACATCTCCAACACACGTACCTAAACCCAAACCTAAATTCCGTCGCCGCCGCACACGCTCGAGGCGACTGCCGCCGCCCCTCCTCTCCCGCGGCCCCCCTTTCTCCCTCGCGGGCGACCGCCGCCGTCGCCCCCTCCCCGTCGCGGGCACCTCGGCGAGCGGCGCGACGTGGTGGATCCCAGCGTTGTTGACGAGCATGTCGACGCGGCCGTGCTCCCGCAGTGCGTCCGCGACGGCGGCGCGCGCGCTCTCGTCGGAGCTGACGTCGAGCTCCAGCAGCAGGCAGCCGTCGAGGCCGCGCATGGACGCGCGCGACCGCGCCGTGGCCACGACCGTGCACCCGGCCGCCGCTAATGCGCGCGCCCTCGCGTGCCCGATCCCCTCGGAGCCGCCCGTCACCAGCCCCACCGGTTGGGCCCGCTCCGCCTCATCGCCGTCGGATGCCGCCATCGTAGTGGGGGAAGGGGGCTGGGTTTTCGCAGAATCGCAGGAGATCCCGATCCGCTGACCGAGCTCGCCGGACGCCAGCGACGGGGAGAGAGGAGGAGGGCGAGGCAGCGGCGGAGGAGGCGTGGGGTGGGAGGAGGAGCTGGCGGCGGCCATCGCGCCCGTGCTGACCACACGAGGGGAGGGGAGGGGAGGGCAGGGGAAGGGGGAGGGGCGCAGCGCCGGGGGTGAGGGCAGTGGCCTCAGGTCGCCCGGGAAGGGGAGGGAAGGGGCGCTCCGGCGCCGGGGCGGCGGCGCGCGGTGGCCTGAGGTCGCCCGGGGAGGGAAGAGAAGGGGGAGGGGGACGGCGGAAGGATTGGGTCGGGGCGCGGTGTGCTGCATTTATCGGTCATCCGCGGCGCTGCACCGAAAAATGGGGTGTCGTTTGGGTCTTCCATTGGAGAGTGTTTTTTCATCATTTAAGACCTATTTTGGGTATAGGTCATCTTATTGGTCATGCATTGGAGTCAGTCTAATGGGCTAGCCCGTTGCTTTTTTTTTTAAGGTCCTTCGGTGCTTTCAGCCCGTTATCGTGTTTTTTTTAGGAAGCCCGTTATCGTGGTTTTGTGATACCTGATCGGGAGATGACCTCACGAAATGAAATTGGTTTTCTTTTTTCTCATTCACCACGTGAATGGGCACCGTATGGTTACCCAGGAAGAAACTTGTTGGGCCTTCGGCCGGCAGAGGCAAGTAACTCTCTGTGAACAGTAGCACCTTCCTTTAAGGCGGTAGGCGTGATGCCTTTCTGATTCTTTTTTCCCCAATGTATTCTCCCAATCAGAAGCATCCATTTCCGATTTCCTCTTCCAGTTCTTCTATTTTGCCTCCACCTGCAATACTCCCCATGGATTTCAATCCAAATCATCCATCGCCAATCCCCACCATTCCATCACCACCAAACCCCACCATTCCATCTGATGAACTTGAGTTTGATTTCCAAAGCCTCAACCTATCCCATAAGGAAGAGATCCAAATCGATCTAGGAGATCAAGATCAGGAACAATCCACCACCTCCTTCAATCTTCTGTTCAAGGTTGGCCCTCCAGAAGGCACGGCCTCAAGAAACTTTTCTATCTTTGTGTTTGAAAGAGCAATGAGAGCAGCATGGGGGAATAGATTTTACAAGACTGAGCAGCTAGCGGATAATGTGTTTGTGGCACAGTTCAGATCAGAAGAGGACATGTGGTGGGTTTGGCAAAGACAGCCATGGCTTGTTGAAAGGGAGACTATGCTAGTGGAATACATTGATCCAAAAGGAAGCAGACCTAAGGAGTCACTAACCTTCAGGTATCTCCCTGTTAATGTTCATCTCTATGGCATTCCAAAGTCTTTGCGCTCCATTGATCTAGTTAATAAGATCATAGAAAAACTGGGCGTTAAAGATCCGTCTGTTACTTTTTCTGAAAGTTCAATGTTCAGAGTTGCTGAGTATGTGCTTGCTCGTGTTGTTCTGGATGCAACTAAGCCTTTACTTGACAGTATTACTATCAGTATTTCTAAGGAAAAGAAAATCAAGGTTTACATTTACTATGAAAAGCTAGTCAAGATTTGCAACTTTTGTGGACATTTATTCCATAATGTGTCTAGCTGCAATAAGAGGCATGAGATTATCATGAATTTGGGCCCTACTGAAGCAGTTAAAGTACCAGAACAAATATATGGGAAGTGGAGATCTTTAGAGCATGAACTCCCAAAGGAAGCCAGAGAAGAAAAAGAAATCAGGTCTCAAAATGCTTTCATTCAGTCCTTCAGAGATTATTTCCAGAAATCCTCTGGTTCCTTAGTTAACTCAGCAATTAAAGGACAAGCTAATGAAGGGCATGAGATTTTTTCAAGGGACAGTAGCAACAAGCAGATGGTGCTCTCGTCAGTGCATCAACAGGGTGAATTTAATGCTACAGGGACACAACATGCTGGACGTGGCTGGAGATTTCCAGAAGGGCCTGTTCAAATGTTGACTGGAAGACAAGAGAAGGAAATTCAGACGGGGAATAATATTTTTAATTCTCAGGCAGCACATGCTCAAATGGGTCATACTTCTCCTGGTCATGGATGGTTCTCGCAGGGACATCAGAGCAATGCTCAGCTACAGTCATGGCAGAACCAAAACCCTTTTTCTACTACTAGCAACCAGTGGCAGCAACAATCAGGTCCTTTCTTTTTCCAGGGGTCACACCATCAAACCTTGCAGGTCCTTAACAATAAGACAGCAGAAACTGAGTTGCAGAGCTCTGGTCTACAAAATCCTCAATCCTTCAATAATCAAGAATGTCGCACACAAGCACATCAAGGTGATAAATTTCCCCGCCCATCGATCTCTTCATCCTCCTTGATCAGACCTCCCATTGTTAGGCAAGATTCACCTTTGATCCTGCAACAAAGCAAATTTTTTGTGGAAAACAAGAACATTCACCAATCCCCCAAGAATTCGTCTCAAAGTCAAACTTGCAACCAGAGACATAAAAGACATGGATCTCCACTAACCTTTTCTCCTTCTAAGAAACATGTTATTTCATACACTTACCCTTCTACGAAATCTCCTTCGCCTGCTCCGTCTTCACCTATGATTCTCTCACTCTCACATTCTTTTAATCCTGTAGAGAATTATGGGGAAGCTCCTTTGAAACCAAGAAGGCGTAATGGAAATCATAGCAGCAGGTGGGATCAGGAATCCAGTAGCAGTGATGATGTTCAACATCAATATAGCCTTCCTGCAGAGAAGCAAGCTGCTCATGGTGTCTTATCAACTCAAGTAATGGTGATTGATGGCAACAAAGATCCAGGTGGTAAACATCAGTTTGTCAGAGCAAACAATGAAGATCACTCTGAACTAGTCCAAGATCAAGGTGAAACTGGAACTGTTCATGAAGATGCTCAAAATTCTGCGATGCCTGTGGATGGTAGCAATGATTCTTCTCTTCCTGATGGGGCAATGGCGCCAGCCCTTAAGGCGCCACGGGCGCCATGAATCTCCTTTCTTGGAACTGTCGAGGGGCTGGTGGCTCCCTTCACAGTTCTAAAATGTGCCACCTCAAAAGACTGATAGACTCTACTTATGCTAAGGTAATTTTTATTTCTGAAGTTAAAACAAGTAAGTTTCATCCAAGTGATCTAATTAATTTCTTTTCTTTGCATGGTAGTTATGTGGTGCCAGCTGAAGGAATTTCTGGTGGTTTGTGGCTTTTGTGGCAAGATGAAGTAGAAGTAGCAGTAGTTAGTTCCAGTCAGAATTATATTTTAGCTAAGGTCACAACCAGTAGTAATAGGTTTAAGTTTAGACTAGTCTGTCTGTATGGTGACCCTTACCATGTCAAAACTGATGATATTTGGGCAGAAGTGGCTTCTTTTGTGAATGTTGATGACAGCCCTCTCTTTTGTATGGGAGATCTCAATGAACTCCTTAATGCTAATGAAAAGTACAGTTCGGTCTCCCCTAATTTCAATCGTATTTCTTCTTTTCGCAATATTATAAATAATTGTGGCCTTATCGATTTGGGTTATAATGGTCCTGCTTACACTTGGACTAACAGAAGATTTTCTTCTAAACCTACCTTTCAAAGACTTGATCGTTGTTTAGCTAATACTGGTTGGTGCAGTCTGTTTCCTAATACAAACATTTATCATCTCCCTCTTATATATGGTGATCATGCTCCTATTCTTGCTATTCCTTGTTCTAATGTTGTGAAAAGAAACGGAGCTTCAAATTCGAAAACTGGTGGCTTTTTGAGAAAGACTTTCAAGAGGTAAGCAAATCTGCCTGGTTTAACTATGATTATCTTCCTTTTCAGAAAAGATCTAGACAATTAGGTTATCATCTGGTTGCTTGGTCTAAAAAGAAAAAGTCTTTGAGCAATCAGATCAAGACCATTGAAAACCAAATTTCTAGTCTTCAAGCGCTTCCCCTTGACAATCGCAATCATGCTCTGGAAGATAATCTTATTCACAAACATGCTCGCCTTCAATCCATGCTTACTGAATATTATAGGCAGCGATACAAAAAGACTTGGATCTCTCAAGGTGATAGAAACACTTCCTTTTTCCATAGCAGTGTGATCAAAAGAAGAAGGAAGAATAGAATTAGCTCCATTACTAATGATCAAGGTCAAACTGTTAGCATTAATGAAGATATTGCATCATGTTTTATCAATTACTTTGCAGATCTCTTTTCTTCTTCAGCAAGCCAAATCACTCGTGAGCAGAATAGAGTGCCAAGTGAAAACATTGAAGATGAAAGGCTCACTGAGGCTCCATCTAAAGAACAGATTTTAAAGATTCTAAAATCAATGAGGGGGAATGCAGCTCCAGGCCCAGATGGTTTCAACGTGACATTTTATAGGGCTACTTGGGATTGGATTGGGGATGATGTTTACAATTTGGTAAGATCTTTTTATGTTTCTAAGTCTATGCCTCTTAATATTAAAAAGACCAATATTGTCCTTGTTCCCAAAAAGACTACTTGTTTCTCTCCTCTTGACTACAGACCAATCAGTCTTTGTAATGTAGTCTATAAAATTATTGCGAAATCCTTAGCCCTGAAAATTCAGCCTTATTTGCCTGTTATCATCAATAATTCTCAGTACGCTTTTGTCAAGAATCGTCGAGTTTCTGAAAACATTATTATTGCTCATGAGATTGTTCACTCTTTCCAAACAAAAAAGTGGGATCAACACGCATTTATGCTTAAACTTGACTTGGCAAAAGCTTTTGATCGTCTGGAATGGAATTTTATTAGATTTGCCATGCGTCGAATTGGCTTTAAGGAGGATTTCATAGAGCTTGTTGCTGCATGTATTGAGTGGCCTGTTTTTTCTGTCATCATAAATGGCCAATCCTATGGTAGAATTCAAAGTTCAAGAGGGATTCGACAAGGTTGCCCCCTTTCTCCATACCTTTTTATTATTGCAATAAATGAATTAACTTGCAGGTTACAGGATGCAATCTGTGACGGGAGAATCATGGGAGTAAAGTTGGCGCCTCAAGCTCCTCCTATTCATTCTTTACTCTTTGCAGATGACGTTATCATTTGTGGTCAAGCATCTGTCACTGAAGCTAATATTATCAAAAGCATTCTTGAAAACTTTTGCAGGGACTCAGGACAAACTCCAAACTGGAATAAATCTTCAATTCTCTTTAGTGTGAACACTCCTATTAACTTGCAGGATGAAATCAAAACCCTATTCAATGTGTCGTCTATGGATCATAGCACTAATCATTTGGGACATCCTCTTATTACTTCTCATGTGCCTAGATCTAAAGTTTATGCTTTTATCAAAAATAAATTTAAAGCCAAATTCAACAATTGGAAGGCTGATATGATTTCTCATGCAGGTCGACAAACGCTTATCAAATCAATTTTCTCATCTATTCCAGTTTATTACATGTCCCATGTTCTTTTACCTGATTCTCTAACAAAGGAGTTAACCTCCATCATTAGACATTTTTGGTGGAAAGGAAATAGTCCAGACGAAGGCAAGAAGCCTCTTTGTCTCTCAGCATGGAAAAAATTTTGTATTCCAAAAAGTGCTGGGGGATTAGGATTTAGGGACTTAACTGTTTTGAACAAGGCTCTTATTACAGGTCTTGCTTGGCGGATGTTGAATAATCCAAATGAACTTTGGGTTCAAGTGCTAAAAGGTAAGTATTTCCCGAACACTTCGTATTGGAGAGCTATGGACCTAAAATCTAAATCTTGGACATGGGATTCTATTATGAAAGTCAGACATATTCTATCAAATTCAGTGCAGTGGCATTTATTAGATGGGGATATTTCCATTTGGAACCAACCATGGTGCCCAGGCTGGCAAAGAATTCATGAATATATCAAAGAAGAAGCTTTGAATTCTAGACTCCCAGTCAAAGTCTCGGACTTGTGGCTTGATAATCCAAAGAGATGGAATCACGCTTTACTATCCTTTGTGTTCTGTCCAGAATTTGTGGAGCAAATTTTGCAGGTTCCAATTTCTCAAGTCGGAGGTGATGACGTTCTTATCTGGAAGCCCAGTAAAAAGGGAAACTGGTCAGCACAAAGCGCGTATGAGGTTTTACATAATGAAGCTATCCAGACTACGGTAAGTAATCTGAATTTTCTGATCAGACTAAATCCATTATAAATGATAACTGGAAAAACAACAAAATACTCCCTAGAGTTCAAACCTTTGTATGGAGACTTTTAACTAATAACATTGCTAATGCTAAAAAAGTTCATAAGCGTATGAAAAATGTTTCTCCCAACTGTGCCCTTTGCAATATGCCTGAAAATAATGAGCATATCTTTTTTCATTGTACTTTTGCAAGGGCTGTTTGGTTTGCCTCTCCCTTGGGAATAAAGACTAATGCCATTGGAGGCTCTGTCTCTTATATTTTACATTTTATCTTGAACAGCCTCTCTGATCAGGAAAATAAAGATCTAGTCTGCTACATCTTATGGCACATCTGGAAGGCTAGAAATGCTCTCAGATTCCAGAAAAAAGATTGCTCTATCCACTCAGTGATCTCTCATGCTATTGCAGATCAAAAGGCTCAATATGAAGCTTTTATGATAGAGCATCTCTCTAATAACAATCCTTTTTCAGATGTGAGAGCAATTCGTACTTTACAAAGTTCCTTGGCTTCCAGTTATTCTTGCAGGTCTGATGCCTCCTTTATCCCCGGGAAGGAAGCGGGTCTAGGCATTGTTATCTCCTTTAATGGAGATCATCTTTGGACCCTTCATATACAAGCAAGAAACTCTGTAGCAAAATCTCCTCTTCATGCCGAGACTTTAAGTCTCTTTCTTGGCCTCCTTGTTGTTCAATCTCTGCAGGTTCAGGAATGTGACTTTCTTTCGGACAATGAGGAACTTGTTATCTGCTTGCAAGAGCAGCAGAAATCCATATCAGAATGGAATCTTGCTCCTCTAGTCAAAGAAATGAGGGAGATTGCAAATGATTTCAAGTGCAGCTTTTCTCATATTCCTAGGAATGGAAATCACATTGCAGACTCTTTAGCCAGGAATGCCATCTCTTCTTTAAGGGGATCAATGCACTTTAGTTGCTCAAACTTTTATCATAATAGAATTTGTCCTTTAAGGAAAAAGTTGTATCAATAGCCTTCGTGGGCTGAACCTTGTAAAATTTGTTGCATATGAATAAATTTTTGCCCCTTTGGGGCGTCCTGCCTTCAAAAAAAAAAATTGGTTTGGTAGGACAAGAAAGGCAGGATCAGGATTCAGGATTCAGGATCCAGTCCCATTCAAAAAAAAAAGGATCAGGATTCAGTGACAAGGAAGGCACGAACCACGAAGGTTTGTCAGATTTGATTTTTGTGATTTCTTTTATTTTTATGATTTTTTTGGAAATGGTCTGCTAAGATTTCTATTCTGTCTACCGCGGTGCGTAATCTTTTTATCTGCCTACCGAGTTAAAATCGAGTTCAAATCAAGTAACAAACAAAGAAAAATCTCTAAAACAACTCCCCCTAATCATAGAGATATATTATGCGGTCATCGTCACTCTTGTGTGGCTCCCCGTTCGCTAAACCAGCACAAGAACATTACCAAACCGGTACTGTAAAGCTCGACCGTCGGCGAGGCTACCCTCCACTTGTGCGTTATCGACCCTGGCCCGCGAAGGGCACCATTGAGAAAATCAATCCATAGAGCCTCGCGCAAGCCGACACGCTGCACGAGAGCTCCGACGAGGGGGATCTCGGTGGCGACGGATTGAGGTATGATGAAAGATGTGGCAAGGGAGACGGATGGGGGCGGCGGGGAGACGGGTGGGGGAGGGATGAGTGGGGTAGGGTACAACTACGAACCCTAGTTGTTGCCTCCATATACACCCAGGGATACTATGTGCCGGGATAGATTTTTTTGGCTGGTCGGTTCACTAGTAGCCCAAACTGCCCTTAAACAAAAGATTCTGAAAATCAATAGAATATGGATTCTTTTCTGTAAATTAAGCCCATGTAATAATAGAGTTTTATGTTTCGATATTGTATATTTTGCCAAACACAACCTAATGCTACTCGGAATCATCCTAGAGTACATAGTTTTGCAATTTAAATGCAGATTTTTTTTAAAAGAGTTAAAGGCACCGGCGGTCCTCAAACTATTTCAGGTATGTCATTCAGGTCCACGAACTCTCAAACGGCACATCCAGGTCCCCAAACTATCAAAACCGTTCACCCGAGGTCCATAGACCGCTTTTGGTTTTAGAAAAATGCAAAGAGGCTCCTAAGTTTCTCATTTTTCTTGCACACGAGCCCTCAATCATAGCAGCTCGCTCGATAGCATGCATGAGCACATTGTCACCGCCGTTAAGGATGACAGCAGCTCCTCGCCAAGGAAGTTCACGAGGCGAGTGACTAGCACCAAGATGCCCAGGATGGCATGCGCGCCGACTAGCTTCTCGGCGAGCAACGCAATAGCATTCTAAGACTATTTTTTATTCAATATTCTGCCACGTCAGTGTAGCTCCCGTCGTTCGACGAACACCGACATCGGGATGGGCGCTGCACTCGCGGATGAGCAGCAGTATGACCAGGGTGGGAAGCAGGGGTTGTGTGTGAGAAGAATGGAAACTCAGGGGCCTCTTTGCATTTTTTCTAAAAAACAGGCCAACGGACCTTGAGTGAACGGTTTTGATAGTTTGAGGACATGTATGTGCATTTTAAAAGTTCGTGGACCTGGATGACACACCTGAAATAGTTTAAGGACCGTCAATGTATTTAACTCTTTTGAAAACTACTACTCGAAGCCGTATGAAGTATACCCTTCATTACAGATTTGGGACCTCATATCCTAAATTACAGTGAGTGTATATAAATAGATCATCATAATATAATACTAATTTTTTAAGACTGTCTCCCAGTTAGTACCAAGTACCAACAGACCTCTTGGATCGCATGTCGAACACCATGGCCGGTCGGGCATGGACACCGCCTTCCATCACGGCTGGCTACCTCAAGACAACTTAAAAAAAAAATTAATTTGCTAGTTCTCAGGTGACTGAAATTTCGTTTATCTCGCAGTTATATTTTTGGAACAATAAAAACAGACTGTTGGAACAACCGAACTGCACTGCTGGAAAAACGAAACTGCACTGCTGGAACAATTATTAGTTCTTATCCGAAACAATTTCGTTTTTTCAAAGAATTTTTTTCCACAAATGATTAAAAATTTTGAGTGGTTAGATCAAAATCCAATGACTGAAAAAAATGACTGAGAGATTAGCAAAATCTTGGTCACTTGGGAAGAAGATGTCTCAAAAAAAAAAAAGTCAGGCGCTCTTGCTAAAGTAATCTCCGTCGTTTCGGTTCCCGCTCGAGAACTTCTCCATCTGCGTCGCTGCTGTTCGCCAAATCTCCCAGCGCGTACCAGCAGATCGGCACGCCGCCGCCATCAGTGTACGGAGAAAGGCACGTCGTGGATCTCCTTGTCTTCATGTCGAACACCATGGCCGTCGTATCCCCAAAGCTGCCCAACCAGTACACGCAGTCACCTTTGATCCCAGGCACGGCGGCCTCGGCGCGCACCGACACCGCGCCCGCGCTGTTCGCCGGGCCGACGAGCACGGCGTGGCCTCCCAGGTCTCCGACCGCCTTCCAGCACGGCTTGCCCGAGCTGGCCTCGTACCTCAGGACGACGACCTCGTCCATGGCCACGCGGAGATAGCCGCCGCCTTCCTTGTTCAGCACGAACATGGTGGAGGAGCTGTTCCGCCACACCTGGTACACGTCGCCGTCGCAGAACGCCAGTTTCTTGGTGCTGAGGCACTCGGACAGCCGGTCGTACGGCGACGGGAAGACGTCGCCTGGGCTGAAACGGCAGCCGGCGAGGGGGACGAGGACCGGGTAATTCTTCGTCGGGCCGCCGCGCGGGACGTGGAGGACGTGGACGTCGCCGGGGCTGGTGAGGCAGTACACCCTGTCGTCGTCGTCGTCCCCGCCGGCGCCGGCGCGGTAGGCCACGTCGTCGATCATGTCTTCCCCGGCGATTGCACCGAAGGACCACGCTCCTCCGCCGTCGACCCTGGTGCTGACGTACGCGAGGGAGTTCCGGCCGAAGGCGACCACCGCGGTGAAGTCGTCCGCCCTGGGGTTCGGCGCGAAGGCGACCCTGGACACGGTCCAGGGGTCCAGCCTCGCGTGCTCCGGCAGCTCGATTTTTCGCCCCGTGACGGGGTTGAAGAGGGCCATGTACGATTTCGGCTTCCCACGTCGCTTCTCGATCTCTCGCAACTCGTCGGGTTCTACCCGGACCTGCGCGCCCTCGAAACTCCTTGAGTATTGTTCCTTCACTTCGCGATCCATGCGCTGTTCCGTCGTTTCGGTGGCGACGGCGGGCCGGGCTATTGGAAGACCTCTCGTGACTCGGCGGGCTCCAACTCTAGTATCGTTGATGACGCGAACCTCCGGCTCCTTGTGGTAGGCGACGGCGAGCCAGCCGTGGCCGGCTCCGATGTACTGGTAGTGTTTGCGGATCTTGTCGAGGCGGAACGCCGTCCGCAAGGGGACGGAGATCGCGGACGCCAAGCCGCCGTCGGCGACGAGGAGGAACGGCGATGCTGGCGGCAGCGCCGAGCGCCACGCCTTGCAGACGCCGCGGGCGGCGAGGTAGCATGTCAGAGCCTGGCGGTGGCGGCCGGCGACGCACGTCAGGAGGTCGCCGGGGAGCTCGGCCCACCCCTGTGGCGGCGGCATGGGGTTCGCGTCGCGCTTGGTTACGTGCGTGCGACACGGCGCTCGATGGAACTGTTGTTGTCTGACCCGCGGGACGTGCCTGATGCTACGTGACTTGGTTATTATATGTAGGAACAGGATGTGCTGCTCCTTCAGACTTGTATACGGCTTAGCGATGCCGGCATCAATGTAATCACATACGGCTTCGAACCCGGCAAGGATTAGTATCCTTTACGGCAGAGGAGCAAGTGGATGTTCATCCGAGCTGGACTTGGGGTCGATTGACTACTCTATTTCTTACAGGCGGAGGGGGAAAACGCAACCCATCCAACGGACATGGATGCACAGAGCAGAGCCGAGCATATGTCCATGGTTGCTTACAGGTGGAGGGGGAAAACGCAACCCATCCAACCGTGGCGAGTGGCGACCGCAGTCGCAGGATGCATGGGCCGTATGCCGACTGGCGCTCAGCTTCAACCATGCGTCGGAGTAGATTCCAGCAGCAAAAAAGAATAGGATCCTAACGTTTTCTGTCTCTTCCTTAAGGATAACGGCAGAACTAACACTGAAGGAAGCTGTCCGGATGAGCGCGGTGTGCAGCAAGTTGAGGCGAGCTTGGATTTACCATCCTAATCTTGACTTTGCATTCAACAGTTCGTGATAGTGTTCCAAGGCAAATTAAGGCGTCCATATATGAAAACAGTTATAGCTTCCCGTGTGATCTCTCCAGCGACCAAAAAAATGACCGAGACACTTGTTTTGGATTGGGTCCACACGTATATATCTGCTGCGGGCAATGCGAGCATGCAAATCCGAGTATGATAGATACTGATGAAGGCGGCCAATCCCATCATCTTCTCGATCGATATATATGTACCGAAGCAGCAGCGCGCGACGATCGAAGCGCAGCGTACAGAAACGATGCCGCCACGCAAACGCCAGCGAACGACAAGCGCGCCGCGCCGCGGCGGTTCCACGACGGCGTCCTCGTCGCCACCGACGACCCCGGTGCTTCCGGCGCGTCTCCTGGCCGACATCGCCGCGCGCACGGACGCCGCCACCAGCAAGCTCTTCCGGCGAGAGATCCTGCACCCGTCGTTTATCTGCCGCAACGGCGTCCTCGTGCCCTCCGCCACCACCCCCCTCCTGGGCCTCCTCGACAGGAGCTTCTCCCTCGTCCACCCAACAACGCCGCCAGCCGCCGCGTCCTTCGCCGAGAACCACCTGGCGCCCTTCGTGTCTCGCAGCGCCGGCGGCCTACTCGAGGAGTACGAGGCCGTGACGTCGCGCGGCGGGCTTGTCCTCCTGGAACGCCACGAGATCAACCGGCGGCGCCGGTCGCAGCGCCGGTCCGACATGTGCGTGTACGACACCATGACCAGCCACCGTGCCTTCTTCCCCTTCCCGCCGGACATCAACCGGAACCCGTTCCGCGCGTGCGTCTACAGGTACGTCGTGCTCACCGCCGCCGACGGAATAACTGGCGCCTGCTCCTTCATGGTGCTCGCCGCGGACATGAGCAGCCTCCAGGACTGCAACTCGACGATCGGCGTCCAGACCGTGTCGTCTTCGTCGGGCTGCCAGTGGAGCCCCATCAGCTACGCCCACTATCGGGGACCCCCCTGGTCGGTGCCCCTGGACGGCCACGACGCCGCGGTCTGTCCTCGGCGGCGTCGTCCACTGGGTGATGATCGAATGCGAGCACATCCTCACGTACGACGTCGCCACGGGCAAAGCAGGGCTGATCGGGCTCCCCGACGAGTTCGGCGACAGGATGGCGTGGGGGTCCAGGCTGAGGTCGTCGTCGGACGGGACGAAGCTGACCTTGCTGTTCGCGGACGGGTTCAGAGTGCTGGTTTGGGAACGGCAGCCAGCTGCGGGAGGTGGCTGCAGGGTCTGGGCGCGGCAGGCGACGATAGACACGGAGGCGAGCGTCAGGGCACAGCTACCAGATGTTGAGCCGTTGAAAGAGCGACAGTATTTCGTTTACGAACTTCGGAGACCACCCCAGGAGCGGCGTGGTGCTCTTGGAATACGTACGTTTCTTTAAGCTGGGAAAGATTTGTTGTCGCGAGTTCATCCTCTTGGTGCTCGACATGGAGACGAAGGAGGTACGCAGGGTCCCTGGAAACAACAACACGGGAATCGCCTACGAGGTGGATCTTGCATCTCGGCTATCCGCTATGAAGGTCTTCTAGAAGTTTTGTCCCCGATCGAGTGAAATTAGGTGACCAGTACATTCATGTTGAGATTATTTTGTAGCTGATCAGTACATTTGTTAGTCACCAGATGTTGAGATTATTTTTGTTAGTCAAAAGAAGAAGAATATTAATTTGTAGCTGATCAGTACATTCATGTTATAAGCACTCCGTAAAACAAAGAAACTACAAGATTGAGTTGCGTGCCCCTAATCTCACCACGTTTGGATAGATTCTCATGTGCCTATCGCGCTTCACGAACCCGTCGCTGAAGACAGCAGGCATTGCATTTCATGTTGAACAGAACCTTGAGTATGTTTTCACTGAGCTTCCATGCAAATTACCTCATGTTGAAACTCTACATGTGAGAGCGACTGTAGAGAACCAGATATATGGATTTATTCAGGCGCCCCTAAACTTTAGCAGTTTAAGGCATCTGTCCGTGGAATTAACCTTTGCAAATACTGAACGATTTGGATTTTCTCAGAGATGTTTCCTATAAATGGATACAGTGAGTGATGATTACTCCCTCCTATGCTTTTGCTTAGTATAATATACCAGGCAGCGTAAAAAATAAATGTATGGAGGGTGTATATAAAGTCATACATAAACGATGCGAGTATTCTCCCGTCAGCACGTCCTCTTATCTGGATGGAGATACGTTAAAATTTGCTACCAGACAGAAAAGAGCAATAGCACTTGTGTAGTTGTGTGCCTGCTTTAAGTGATATATACTTCAGTTTTGCAGAGAACTCCTCTGCGTTTTTGCAGTATTTGCTAATTAGGAAAGGAATCAGTGTGCCCGTCCCATTTTGTGACATGTCTCACTGACAATTAGAGCCTACATTAAGAATATATTAACCTGCTTTATTACCTTCACCTGTTGCCTTCACAGAACCAAAGCGGGCGGTGCCGGTCGGTGAGGACATCTTCATCGCTGTCAATTACAACAAAGAGGGCGGGGCATGCAACATGGAGATTATTGATTTATATTTGGACTGTGTTCAACTAGCTTCAAAGATTTATTAAGATACCTTTTGTGGGATTCACAAAAAAGGGCACAGAGCTTCTTCCTCCCTCCGAGCAATGCTAGAGTTACGTACTCCTACTTGTTAGCCTCTTCGTCTTCGACCCGGCGCCGCCCTACCGGATAAATGTCCACGAAGATAGAAGTAGAGGAGGAGGGACCTACCCACACCTGACGTCGGGTTCTAGATTAGTTTTTTGAGAGAATCGAAACAGAACGGAACCATGCACTTTGACTTGTGCAAGTAGCCATTGATCAATCACAGATTCATTATACGTACACATAAGAGAGCTTTGACAGCGCCAACGGCTAGCTCTGGCGACTAGTCAGGCGACCGCCGCGCCGGCCGGCGCCACCCCGGCGCCGGCCATCCTAGAAGCCACCAGCAGCCAGATCCGCATCGCCACAGCCACCACAAACCCAATCCCACCAGCGCAAAGCCCAGCTCCGTCTTCCACATCCCACAACCAGTACATCTTTTCCCCATCACCAGAGAAGGTAGCTTGGTTGTCCGACGACGAGGACGACGAGGACGACGAGGTTGTACCAGATTCGCCGGCGGAAGGAGCTTTGGAGAGCCGTGAACTTGTCCATCGGTCAGATCTGGGGGCCCCGGCCACTCTCTCCGCCCCTGAGAGCCAAGATTCGAAAGAAGAAGAGAGAGAAAAGGAGGTTCGTGCCAGGCAGCTCAAGATACAGTCAGTGCTTGTGGTACCTCCAGGTAATGGCCGCGGCCAGTCTTTCGGCAGGGGAGGTTCACGGAGGAGCTCGACGCAGACCTACAAGGAGGCACTTTTGCGGGACAGGGTCCTCGACCACCAACCAAAGCAGAAGCGACAGCAAGAGCCATGCCGCCGGTACAATGAACCAGAGACAAGACTGCGAAGAGACGACTCAAGGCAGCTTCAGGCAGAGCACGACTCGGCTGAGGAGGGCTGGCATTTGGTACAGAGAAGGCGTGCGCGGCGCAGAGCTCCACCCACACTGACGAAAAGGGAGTCACGGGAGGAATCGGACCAGCAGCGTCTGCGGCGAGTGAACTACTTAACAAGGATGAAGGGGAAATGTTTCAACTGCTTGGCTTCAGACCATCAGCTAGCTCAGTGTCGAGACCCCACAAAGTGCTGGTCTTGCCGTCGCTCGGGGCACATTTCCTCCTGCTGCCCCTCACGCCGGAAATCAGAGAGAAGAGACCGCCACCACCGCCATCACCGGCCATCTTCCACCAGCACGAGACACACAAATCAACCACTATCCCACCATCAAAAAGCAATGGAGACCTTGAATCTTGCTGACCGTCCTGACTTGGAGCTATGTAACTTGCCATTCACAGGGGAGATCAGCCAGCGTATTGAGTTCTTTCAGTCGCTCTCGCTGCTTGTGTTGATTGGACAGAACAGGCCTCACACTGAACCTGAACATGTCCATGATGCTTTTTGCCGCAAATTTGGCATCGACCCCAACAACCTCACGGTCTCGAAGCATTTGCCGGAGGACTTCCTGGTGACATTCACATACCAGAGAGATTTTCAGCTGCTGGCCGGCCTCGACTTCTTCAACTTCGGAGGCCGGCACTTCAGGCTGAAGAACTGGTCCACAACGAAAGGCGCCAATAGAACTGGTATGAGATATCATGTGAAGCTCTGCTTAGATGGTCTACCAATGCACTTGTGGGCAGATGATTTTGTGGCATGGGTGGTCAGTAAATCGTGCAGCTTCCACTACACCGAGGAGTACACATAAGTAGGAGGGACACAAGATCCTATGACTTGTGGGCGTTCACAAGGGCGCCGGCAACCATCCCATGCCGGGTCTGGATCACGGTGGCTGACCCGGACCCCAACGCACCGCCGCAGCCCCTCACCGGCCCCTACGCCAACATTGCCATCCATCACGTACCACCAAGAGAACCAAAAGATGGGAATGTCTACGAGGTGCTGCTGCACCTTGACATGGTGGTTGACCTCCATCGCCGAGGTCCGGATGGCCGCCCTATGGCATATCCACGCCGTGTATGGCAGTACGGCATCCCCGACAACGCGAACAACATCGAGCAGGAGGTGGAGCCGCGCCAAATCATGCCGGGCAGGAACTCTTGCTCTGCCGACATTTGGCCTGAGCGGCGCCGGCGCCGAGATGATGATGACGATGATCGAGAAGAGGACCGCGACGACATGCCTGCGCCGCGACGACGCAACATTTTCCAGCGCCTTCGCTGGCCTGGAGATAGAGGGAAGGCGAGAGATTGCTAGAGCGCTCCCCAGAACGGGAGGCGCCCCGGATTCTGCAAAGGCCTCAACAGAAGCAAGACATGAAAGGAAACCAAATCAAAGCACCGGTGGGCAGCAGCAGCAGCAGAGCAAGGATGGTAGGTAGAAGTTCTGAAGAGGAATGGGACACTGGGCTGATGCTACGCTCGACCTCAGCAGCACAAGTGGAACAGTATCAGGATCCAATGCTTGGGGAACTGAAGATGCACCAGCCAAGGTTAGTGCAGAATAAAAATACAGAGAAGGAGGCGCTGCTGGATACAGTAGCAGAAACACAGTTGTCTGCAGGGGAGATAGAACCAGCGTATGATCCAATGGTGATAGAGGCAAGGCTGCTTATGGAAAAGAGAAATGACATAAGCAACAGACACATATGCAGCGAGGTGCCACTCACAGCAAATAAGTTTTTGGAGTCCAGGATGGTGATCCGTCAGGAGGAATTTTTAGATGAGCAACTGCTGAACATGAGCAACAACAATCACAATGCCCAGCAGGCCGGCAACATGTCTGAAGAACTGCAGGATTCAGAGGAGAGCCAGAAGGAGAACATGGTCAACCAATTTTTTGATGGCATCACCGAGATAGCGCCGCAACCTGTTTTGAGCACACCAGCGGGTCATCGAGAGCTTCGAGCAAATATCCTAGAAATGGATACAGGCAGTGTCATGGTACAGGGGGACAAGGAGAGCAGCAGGGAAGAAGCTGGGGAAGCAGGGAGAGGCGAAGCTGAAATGCAAATTGATCAGGGACAGTTAAAGGCACAAATCGAAGAGGACATGCAGCTGTTCATCAGCAAACTCACAAAAAAGGCACCGCAACCAATCCTTCACACACCAGCTAGGAAGATGGATAGCCAAGAGGGAGATCTCGAGGGAGACGGGAAGAAAGTCAAGAGAAGTGCACGGCTGGCTGAGAGGAGGAAGGTCACAGGAGATAAGAATTCAGAGGAGTTGGCACAAGAAGTATTGGCCAAGAAGCTTGGAGCTCTATCACCGACGAAGGAAAAAATAACAGAGGAAGCAAAGGAGAAGCTCATGAAGATTTTCGATGGGCCCCTGTCACAGGAGGTGATGGATGCCATAGAAGACTTGCTCAAAGCAATGAGTGTGGACACCAAGAAGGCCAGCAAGGCCGTCAAGAAATCAGTCAAGAAATCAGTGGTTAAAGGGGCAGCATGAGTGTGGCATGGACACACAGTCCAAGTAGTTGTTTCACTACAATGGGACCGATGTCTATTTTTATTTTCTCTAGTGTCGTGCATAGTTGGGGTGTACAGCTTGTTCACAGGTTTCAAAGAGGCTTCACCCTGCAGAGTTGCTGGTGGTCAGTGGCAGCACACTGTATTGTCATCAGGCACCCTAGTGATGGTTTGGCCAATGCACAATGGTGCACTTGGCCTACCGTCCTGTATCCCAATAATCAGCCCCTTGTATTAGGTTGCATGTCTGTATGTGAATGGCCCCAACAAGCATGTGTTGTTCAGTGTTATCTCATATGGCCCCAAAGAATTTAATGATGCTAAATTGGAATGTGAGAGGGTTAAATGGAACCATAAGAAGAGATGTAGTCAGAGACATGGTTAAAACCACACATGCTACAGTTGTTTGCTTACAGGAGACAAAACTCCAGGAGATAGATGAGGATATGATCAGACAAACTTTAGGAATACAATATGTGGAAAATTACACATACCTGCCGGCTGATGGTGTAAAAGGAGGAATTTTAATTGCAGTCTCAGACCAGCATTTCAGGATGATATCTAGCTTTGCCACTGCAAACACTGTCACCGTGTGTATACAAATGCTTGATGAAGGCTGGGAGTGGTACCTGACAGGAGTATATGGGCCGCAGGGAGATCAGGAGAAAGTGCAGTTCTTGGAGGAACTGAAGACAGTGCAACCAAGAGTAGGAAACATGTGGCTGATAGCCGGGGATTTCAACTTGATCTACAAGGCTGAGGATAAGAATAACAACAGGCTAAATAGGAATTTGATGGGGCGTTTCAGATCCGCGATTGACCGGCTAAGCTTGAGAGAACTCAAATTAAATGGCAGAAAATATACTTGGACAAATGAGCAGGAGGAGCCAATCATGACACGAATCGACAGAGTATTCCACACCGTTGCTTGGGAAGAAAAATTCCCTACATCTCACCTGCAAGCTCTAGCATCCACGCTCTCAGACCACTGTCCAATGATATTGCAGGGAGATACAGAAATGTACAAATACAAAGAATTTCGGTTTGAATCATACTGGATACACATGCCAGGCTTTGATGAAGTGGTCATGCACGCCTGGGCAGAACCAGTACAAAACGTTGATGCAATGAGGAAACTACACATAAAACTGGCCAGAACAGCAAAGGCTCTAAAGAGATGGGAGAAGAAAAACATAGGCAATATCAAAGTACAAATTGCAGTGGCTAAGGAAGTGATCTGGAGATTGGATGTGGCACAAGAACAAAGGCACCTAAGCAGCGAGGAAATAGAATTCAGGAAAAGGATCAGACTCAAATACCAAGGACTGCTCGCCATTGATAAGATAAGAGCTAGGCAGAGAGCAAGGTTGACAAACATAAAATCCATGGACTCAAACACAAGACTCTTCCACATGAGGGCAAATGGACGACGTAGGAAGAAGCATATACAAGTGTTGCAAACAGAGGGTGGCTTCGCAGTGAGCCATAAAGATAAGGAGGAGGTTATCTACAACCACTTTGCAACACATCTTGGGTCAGCAAGGATAAGGAATGAAACACTTAATTGGGAAGAACTAAGATGTACCAGGCATCAACTACAAGATTTAGAGGCTGACTTCACTGAGGATGAGCTGAGGCAAGTGATAAAGGAAATGCCAAAGGAGAAAGCCCCAGGGCCGGATGGATTCATAGGGATGTTCTTCATAAGATGTTGGAACATCATCAAGTCAGACCTCATGCATGTATTTCATCAAATGTCGCAGCTCAGGGGCAATATGTTCGACCTCCTCAACTCAGCAAATGTGGTTCTATTGCCGAAAAAGGAGCAAACAACAAAGATCACTGATTATAGGCCCATTAGCTTGATACACAGCGTGGCAAAAATATTCTCCAAAATGCTAGCTAACAGGCTTGCACCGAAGCTACAGGAAATGGTGTCTTACAATCAGAGCGCCTTTGTCAAGAGACATGTATACACGATAACTTTGTGTATGTACAGAGTCTCATCAGAGAGCTTCATGCAAAAAGGAAACCGGCGTTGTTCATCAAATTAGACATTGCAAAGGCCTTCGATTCTGTGCTGTGGGCCTACCTCATGGAGCTACTGGAAGCTCTTGGTTTTGGACCAAGATGGAGATCTTGGATCAGTCTAATTTTATCGACGTCGTCAACAAGGATTTTACTGAATGGTTGTCCTGGAAAACCTATCAAGCATGAGCGAGGGCTTCGACAAGGGGACCCCCTCTCCCCCATGTTGTTTATCCTTGCGATCGACCCACTCCAGAGAATCCTGCAGCTAGCCGTAGAAAGAGGTATCCTAAAACCAATTTGGCGAAGAAGGGAGGATGTGAAAATATCGCTATATGCAGATGATGCGGCTATATTCGCCAATCCAACTCCTGAAGACCTCCAAGCCCTAAGAGATATCTTGATGCATTTTGGAGAGGCATCAGGCCTGTCAGCAAACTTGGAAAAGACAATGATATACCCCATTCGGTGTGATGACATTGATGTACAAGAGCTCCTCCATATCTTCCCTGCAAAGCTTCAAAAATTTCCGTGTACTTATCTCGGACTTCCATTACATACTAGAAAATTAAGGAAAGTGGATTATCAGCCACTAATTGACAAGGTAGGGGGAAGGCTGCCTACTTGGAAAGGAAAACAGATGCAGCGTGCAGGAAGAGTTACACTAGATAAATCAGTAATAACATCAACTGTAGCCTATCATGCCATGGTAATACCTTTACCGAAGTGGGTGATCAAGAAAATTGATAAACTAAGGAGAACTTTCATCTGGACAGGAGAGGACAATGGACAAAGCAATGGTGGTCACTGCTTGGTTAATTGGCAAACAGTTCTTGCACCTAAGGATCTTGGAGGCCTAGGAGTGATAGACCTGGAGAAATTTGGAACAGCTTTGAGGCAGCGTTGGATTTGGCATACATGGTCGGAGGAGCCAAAGTCATGGAAAGGAATGCAAGTCCCTAGCACGGACAAGGAAAAAGACCTGTTCAAGGCTTCTACAAATATTCACATCGGGGATGGCCAGACAGCTTTGTTTTGGCATGACAATTGGTTGAATGATACACCACTAAAGGACAGAGCCCCAAATCTATATAAGTTGACGAGAAGGAAGAGGAAAACCGTGGCACATGAAATGGAAAACAAAAATTGGATCAGAGCTGTAAGGAATATCTCCACGGCGGAACAGCTGAGAGAATATGTAGACCTTTGGATTTTGCTAAGACAAGTGACTCTGGTGCAAGGCACGAAGGATGTAGTGCGATGGAAGTGGTCAGCGAATGGCGAATATAACTCGCGTACAGCTTATAGGGCCCAGTTCATCGGAATGTATAGGCCTTTTGACACCAAGACGCTATGGCAGGCAAGAGCTGAACCGAAGGTGACTATGTTTGCGTGGCTAGCACTGCACGAGAAAATCTTAACAGCGGACAACTTGGACATAAGAGGATGGGACAACGGCGTCATCTGTCCCTTGTGCCTAAATGAAGCCGAAACCACATCACATCTTCTAACCCAATGCTCATACTCTAACCATGTGTTAGAGAAAGTATGTGGCTGGTTCTCTTTTGTAGGTACAGGGAGCTACGCTCCAAGTTCTGATCCAAGCGAACCTGAAGTGGCAAGTTGGCTCGAGGAAATCTGCAGAGATATGCCAAAGGTAGATAAGCGATTCCGAACTGGGGTGATTCTTTATAGTTGGTGGAACATCTGGAAAGAACGAAACCGAAGAATTTTTCAGGGAAAAGAAGAAGAGTGGGAGCAAGTGGCTTTCAGAGCAAAGGAGGAAATAAACCAATACAATCTTGCAAGAAGAAATCCACTGCTAGCAGCTGCAGAACAGGAGCACGAATATAATGTGGATGTTGCTGAAATTTTGAGTAGTACAGCTTAGCTCCAAAGGATTAATGTTGTTTGACCTATAAAGTTCCAGTTTTTCATTTTCTTCTTTTAGACCCGCTTAGAACATTGTTCAGGCAGCATAAGCTGCCGGTTCCTGGGACCTTTTCTGTTTTGCACTCTGTTTTTTCTCCTTCTATAATGAAATGGCAGAACACCTGCCGGTTTGCCCTTCAAAAAAAAACAAAAAAGGGCACAAAATAAGAGTACGTATTTGTATTTTTTTTGTTGTTGACATTTTGGCTTTATAAATCTATTTTCCTATTTATTTTTTTAATTTTCGGCCATTGGAATGATCAAGTCGGCCAGTAGAGCTTGCCGCCGTGTTGGATCAAGTCGGCCTGCACACTGGCCAAGTCGATCTCGAAGTGCTGACGCACAAGAGCGTCTTGGAGCTGGTGGCGGCCAGCGCGGCACGGCCGTCACTCTTGGTGTTCGAGACTTCGCCGGCGACAGCCGCACTGGCCGGTAAGGTTGTTGTTCAAGAGGCCAACTTCTGTTCCATGATACGCGACACGGACGTAGGTGCAGCCGTCGCTAGAGCCGATCGATGCCGAGGTTGCCTCTGCTGAGGGAGAACGCGTACAGTGGTGACAGCGCGGAACGCCAAGCGCATGCGGCGCACACGCTGCGGGCGGTGAGGAGTTGCTTGGTGGTGCGCGACGCACGAGAGGATACGGAGTACATGTTATGGCACGACCCGTGTTGGACCCGATGCGAAGCTCTAAATCGAAAAATCAGAACGCTGAAATCGACAGGCATTGCCAAACCAGACGACGGCTCGGTTATAAATTTTCCCTGACGCCTCGAGGAATCGTAATAAGCTCCTAAATCTCCGGAACCGATCCAAGGCGTCGCCGCCCGCGGCGCCATGGCGTCATCGTTCGGGCCATGGGCGGACCTCCCGCGGGAGCTCCTCCGCGTCATCGTCGACAGCCCCGGCCTCCCGCTGCAATCCCACTGCGCCATCCGCGGCGTCTGCACCGCGTGGCGCGCCGCCGTGCCGCCGCCACCGTACCCGCTCCTCCTTGCCGTCTCCGGCTTCGACGCCCCGCTCCACGGCCACCTCGAGGCCGGCCAGCGCGTGTCCGCCCTGCCCCTCCTCCCCCGCGCGGCGGCGCGCGCGTACGAGCTCTCCACGCTCCCCGTCGGCGGCGAGTTCGTCGGCTCGGGCCACGGCTGGGTCGCCGTCGACACGGTCTGGCCCGGGATCTTTCTCGTGAACCCTCTCGCCGGCGAGGGCAGGGAGATCGGCCTGTCCCCGCTGAAGAACATCGTCGACGGCGGCGAGCCGGTGCTCAAGGTCGTGTTCGCGCCGCGCCCCGCGCCCGACGACTGCACCGCCGTGGCGATCTGCGGGCCCGGCACGCTCGCCTACACCAGGGCGCGAGACATGGCGCCGAGGAAGTGGGTCCTCGTCGACGTCGCCGTCGAGGCGCCCGACCGGCTCGCCGACCTGGCCTACGACGCCGGCGGCGGCAAGGTGTACTGCGTCACGCGGTGCGGCGACGTGCACGTGTTTCAGATCCCGCGCGACCGGCGGAGGTTGAGGCCGCGGGCCCACCCCTTGCAGCCCGGCAGGCGCGCCGGGGAGGCGTTCAAGCCAGCCGCCGCCTTCGGGCCGCCCTACGACGTCGCTTCCAGGTTCGCCATCACGAGCGCCAAGAACATCTTCATCTGCGACGGCGGCCTGTACCAAGTGTGGCGGCGCAACGCCGCCACCCGCCATCTCTTGGACGGTGCCGGGCGGCGGCATGTTCAGGATGCCCAAAGACGACGTCGTCGTCCTCAGATACCACGCCCGGCGCCGGCCGTGCTGGGACGCGGTGAGCGACCTGGGTGGCTGCTCGGTGTTCGTCGGCAAAAACAACCCCGTGGTGGTGCGGCCAGAGGACGCGCCGGGAGTGAGGGCCAACTGCGTGTACTGGATCAACGAGCACGCGAGTTCTGAGCCTATTGTGTTCGACATGGCCACCCGGACGTCGACGCGTCATCCCTCTTCTGTTCTGAGTCCCGCGGTCAGACCGCTCTGCTGGTACTTCTTGAAGGAGAAAACCATGCGCGTGGAAGACGATTGAAGAAGATTCATGTGTGTGTGACCCCCCCCAAGAGGATTGAGGACATGACTCCAAGAGCCAGCAAGGCCAAATTCTGTAGAATATGAACGTCACGTGTCTCATAATAATTAGACTTGCAATATTGCAAAGTGAAAGTTTTTTTTTTGCCCCCGCATCCAGTTTGCTCGCATGTTTATTTCGATTTTTTTAAAAAATAATATTTTTATTGTCCAGAATTACGAAAATAATATTAAAATCAGAGAAATTACAAAAATAATATACTGTCGAACGTTGGTCTTGCACGAAAATAGAGTTTTCGTACGTTGGACGCAAGACTACTAGTTTTCGTAGTTCGAAAATATGTTATATATATATACGCATCTAGAAATAAATCAAAAAAATCGTATTTTTGTGCATTGGTCACACGACTATTAATAGTCACACGACCAACACACGGCTATTAATAGTCATCTTCTACCTTCGGGCTGGCCTGCTGGGCTGCCGAGCAGAGAGAGAGAGCGCAGCTCAAAGAACGGCTGAAGTACAATGCCTACCCGAACTCGCTAGCCAAGAAGGAAAGGCAGCTACTTTGTTGGGCGATGACAAACTATGCAGAGCGATCTCCAAGTCTCCAACTCCAAGAACTAGGCAAGTGTAGATAAACAAGCAACAATGGACAAAATTAATTGGCCCATGACCCATCGGCCATCGTCTTCCTTCTCTCAGTCCAACCAATCCTCACTCTCCAAGCTCCATTCATGGTGGTGGGCAGGCAGGGCTGCCCCGCCGCCTCTAAGCCGCTTCCCGCGCTGCCCAGCCGACACCGACGCCTCCCGCTGCTCCGCCTAGCCCCGACGCCGCCACCAGCCGCGCCTGGGCCGTCGCCTCGACGCGCCAGCGTAGAGTGAGATGAGAGAGTGAGAGACACAGAGAAACGAACAGGCCGGAGGAAATGATGGAGTTCGCGAAGTAGTCGGGTATCCAACGTTCGACAACAGGTTTTAGAATATTCATCGCACGACTATTCGTATTTCGTGCGCTCAATGTACGACAACACTGTATTTCGTGTTTTGAACGTTTGAAAACAAGTTTTCATGCATCCAACGTACGATTACCTAATTTTCGTGCGTCCAATGTTCGACTGAGTATTATTTTGAAATTTTGTAGATTTACGTATTATTTTTGCAAATCTATGAATAATATATTATTTAAATAAAAATTCTGTTTAGTTCCACGTTCCTCTTCCTTGCAGCGACATGCAACTTGAAAGTTAAGAGACCCTTGAGCCTTGACCAAACTGGTATATATACCTTCGAGTTCGAAATCAATTACTCGTCGACCCGGACCCCCGGGCACGGATTGACCTCAACGCCGCCTACATACACTGACACCGCGCGCTTGCAGTCCAGTCGAGCACACGCTTCGATTCGGAAGAAACGTTTCATTAGAGATTACGATATTGGCAGGCGACACTCGGGCCACTCGGACCTGCTCCGGTTCGCCCAGTATTGCGAAGACGACAAATGCGCTCAGAAGTAGCCGCATGAGTGCGCATCAAGGAAGTGCACATGCATGTGTGCCGTGCCGATCCTCTTCCTTGCAGCTGCAACAAATGACTCTGAAATCCTTGACCAAATCCAAACTACGGGTGCCTTCAGAATCACACGTCAACTCTCAAAGCTGACCAGCTCAACGCGCGCGCGCCTACAAGTACACATCTGCAGCATGCGCTCGATCACATCACACCTGAGTCTCAAGCACTTCAGTCAAAAGATATACGAGCTAGCTCGCAATGGTGGCCAGGGCCAGCCACTACTCATCAGTTCTCCTCTTCCTCCTGCCTTTCCAACTGATCATCACGACGTCGCTCTGTCAGCAGTTTCCGGGGTCCGACCGCGACCTCGCGGCGCTGATCAAGATCCGGGAGCAGTTCGGCAACCCGCCGGACGTGCTCGCGGGGTGGCGGCCCGGCACGATCTGCGCCTCGTTGTGGCCCGCGGCGTGCAACCAGCAGGGCCGCGTCACCAAGCTCTTCCTCGAGAACCTGCTCACCATCAACGCCACGCTCCCGCCGGCCATCGCCGAGCTCGAGATGCTGGAGACGCTGAGCATCATCAACATGCCGGGCCTGCACGGGCCCATCCCGGACTCGTTCGGCAAGCTGCGCCACCTCTCCATCTTCAACATCATGGTCACCAACGTGTCCGGCCCGATCCCGGCGTCGCTGTCCAGCACCAACCTCACCTCCGTCGCCTTGTTCCGGAACCGGCTCACGGGCGCCATCCCGAGGTCGCTGGCGCGGCTGCCGTACCTGTCCTACTTCAACGCCGCGCACAACGACCTCGTCGGGACGATCCCGCCGTGGCTGGCGCGCAGCACGCCGGACTCGCCGTTCGGCCTGACGCTGGACGGGAACCGGCTGTCGGGGCCCATACCCTGGACGTACAAGTTCGAGCGGAACATGATGATGTTCAGCGTCGCCAACAACCGGCTCACCGGCGACGCGTCGTTCCTCTTCGGCCGGGACAAGACGGTGAGCGGGACGATCGACCTGTCAGGGAACGACCTGCGGTTCAACCTCACCGGCGTCGAGATGCCGCAGCACCTGCTGTTCCTGAACCTGAGCCACAACCGGATCTACGGCCGCGTGCCGGCGTCGCTGCGGGAGACGAGGGTGGCGGTGCTGGACCTCAGCTACAACGAGCTGTGCGGGGAGATACCCACCGGTGGGCACATGGCGCAGTTCAAGGCGGCGGCGTACGACCACAACAAGTGCCTCTGCGGGACGCCGCTGCCGCCGTGCGCAAATTAAGGACCGCGAATAAAATAACATTTCGGAAACAGAAATAAACGCATCACTCGAGTTTGTGCAAAACTGCCTGTTTGGCATGGCGCCTGTTCTGAGTCCCGCGTGCAGACCGCTCTGCTGGTGCTTCTTGAATGAGAAAACCATGAGCGTCCAAGACGATTGAAGAGGATCCAGGACATGGCTCCAATGCTAGCACGGCTAAAATGTGTTAAAACCTTTGATTTAGGGCAGTGTTACAATAGTCCCTCCTTCCAACTCTTGTAACAAATCAATCCCAATCTTTGATTTTTAGAGAGAAAGAAAAAGGAAAAATAAAATAAAATAAAAGGAACCGAATATTTCCTTCCTTCCCCCGTTTCTTCCGTTCCCCTTCATCCTTTTTTTTTTTTGAGAAGCCTTCATCCTGTTTTTTATACCAGTGATCCCGATTTCTCCGGCCCCTTTCCTTTCGCAAACAGATTTGTATGGGACTTCATGGCTACACAAAAAGAATGTAGTATCATCTTCTCGTGTCAAAATTGTTGATTGTACGGCAGAGGACTAGAACTCCTCTGCCTAATTCGACCGATTGCACACGCCGACACGCGCCATCTTCCGAGAATCCTAAGGTAGAGCCATGGCGCCGTTCAGGCCTTGGGCGGACCTCCCCCCAGAGCTCCTCGTCGTCATCACCCACGGCTTCGACCTCCCGCTAGACTCCTACTGCCGCGCCCGTGCCGTCTGCACCGCGTGGCGCGCCACCCTCCCGCCGCCGCCGCCAATCCCTTCGCTCATCTCCGTGGCCATCCCAGAAGCTCCTGTCGTCCTGCGCAAGCAGGTGTCCGCCTTGACCCTCCCGGCAGGGCGCGCGTTACCCCTCGCCGCGATCTGCGTAGACGGCCAGTGCGTCGGCTCGAGCGACGGCTGGGTGGCCATCAGAAGCCCATCGGAAGGGATCTTCCTCCTGCATCCTCTTGGCGGCAAGAAGATCCAGCTCCTCCCGCTGTGGTACGAAGACGTGGCGCCGGCGTCCAAGATCGTGTTCGCGCCGAACCCGACGCCCAAGGACTACGTCGCCGTGGCGATCTGCGACCTGCGCAGGCTCGCGTACACCAAGGCGCGGAACAGGAAGTGGATGATCATCGACGTCGCCGCCATGGACACGAGCGACCGCCTCGTCGACCTGGCCTACGACGCCGGCAAGGTGTACTGCATAACTAGACGCGGCGATGTGCACGTCCTGCACATACCCAGGCACCGGCCGTGGCGAAAGCCGATCGTCGAACCGCTGCAGGCCGAGCGCACCGGCGGCTGCCTCCCGTTCGATCCGGCCGCCGTCTTCGGGCCGCCCTGGGACGCCGCGTCCAAGCACGCAGGCTTCAAGAGGATCTTCTTCATTGGTGGTAACCTCTACCAACTGTGGCGGAACACCACCAGCGCCGTGTCCGTCTCTTGGACAATGCCTGGAGGGGGGCGGTTCCGCATGGCGGAAGATAGTGTCTTTGTCCACAAGTATGACCCGGGGCGCCGCCCGTGTTGGAACAGGGTCAAGGATCTGGGCGGCTACTCGGTGTTCATTGGCAAGAACAACCCTGAGGTGCTCAAAGCCGATGATGCTCCAGGAGTGAGGGCCAACTGCGTGTACTGGATTGATGAGTGGCTGGGGAATGAGCCTATGGTGTTTGACATGGCCACCGGAACCTCGACGCCTTACCCTGCTGCCGCCTCGGTACTAAATTCTAGATCCAGAACAGGCTGCTGGTACTTCTTGAATGACAAGTTTTTGAGCATCAACATCAATGGATGAAAACGACGTGTGAGTAGACAAGAGAATTGTGGACAAACCCTGAAGATTCAGAAACCAAGTGTCATCTGAATTGCGTAGAACATCAATTAATTCAAAAGTTCAAAAGCAACAAGGGGTACAGTGAAGCATTTTGTTACTTGCATTTCTGTATCACTGTACCTTCAGCTTGAATAAGACATCTTTGAATCTTTTTTCCTCTTACTTACTATGATATATCTTGCGTTATTGAGTATGCATTGTTTATGTTTGTCAAAAGTATCCATTTGTTATGTTGGATGTTTTGACATTCGTGAGTTTGATTGGTGATGGGGAGTATGCAGAGTCTCAAGGAAGATGTTTGGCACGCTAAAAAACCTTTGGCAAAGATTTTTCCCAGTATGCCATTTGATCTTCATGGAACAAGTTAGAGTAGTAGAAGTGTTTTATGGAAATTGTGGAGTCTGAAAGTTGGCACAATCGAATCCCCACATCTGTATAACGATATCAGATTACCACCTAATTAATCATCATTTGAGAAATAAATAAATAAGTAAAAGATAACCACTTGATCAGGGGGTCAGGTGGATTTGAGTAGGATGCTGCATAATTCCTGGAATGGAAGCAGAATTAGTGTAATTTGTTTTTTTTTTGAGAAACATTAGTGTAATTTGTTTGCACTGCCTGGCTGTATGTTTATTGCTAATGCCTCTTTGCATTTGAAGGTTTCATTAGGGCTGGCCGGTCGAAGCTGATCTCCAGAACACTAGAATAAAAGCTTACCACTTTTCTCTTGTTATTTTGATCTGTTGGGTATTTTCTGTGTCAAATCAGCATGTAAAGTGATGACGAGGACCACTGATATGGTTGAAAATAATGATAGTGGATCGAGCACTTTGACGGCATCAGCGATCAATGGTGATATCTTGTGGGTGAACGAGCAAGATTAAGATGTCCTCTGGCATTTTGCACACAATTCTCTGGCATTAAGGTTTAATCAAAGTGAGAAACGTGAAAGTTAATGGCACTATCTACTTTTAGAGGCAGTCGGCTTGATGAAGATGTGCGCGTCAATTACTCAAACTAGTGAAGCTATACTGGAGGAAGCTGAATATGTATGAACAGGGCCGTCCTTGGGCATGTGCAAGAGGTGCGACCGCACAGGGCCCCCAAAATCCAAGGGCCCCCAAGTCGAACCGAGCATAGCCTGTTAGATCAAGTTGGGATGAGCCCAAGCATGTGCTAGACTGAGCTGATGATGGATTTTTAGGACTCTGTCACCTAGAAGTAAATCAATAGCAGAATGCCAGAATCGATCGGTCTAGGTTTCGCTTGCCTGGCTGCCGCGCCCACTGCCCACATCTCGCCTTGCTTCTCACTCCCATCTGACAAAAGAAATTAAGACGCCGGACGCGGTAAGGCGGAGTGGTGGTGCCGGCATCACTGGTTAGGAAGCATCAGCCATTAGGCAATCATGGCCTCAGGTCAGAGCCAAGCACGAAGACTTCTTTTTCTTTCCTTCCTTCATTTTAGCATTTGTTCTATTGCACAATTGAAATATTGATCAGTCCACATAAGGGTTTCACCCGTTAATTTTTATACTTTTTATCCTTTGTGATTGTGGTGTTGCGACTCTCAATACCATGTCATTATAGTTGTCAAAAGAGTAAAGGAAAAAAGAAAGGATGAAAGAATAGGAGGTCTTAACACATATAAGAAGTTTATCATGGGAAAGACAGAAAAACATACTAGTTTAGGGCCTAATTCGTGGCGATAATGTCGATGACATAGTTCAGGCCTCATTCCAATTTTGGCACAGGCCCCGGAATTTTGGACGGCCCTGGTATGAAACGAGGAGCAGATGAACATGTGGCTCAAGAATGGGAGGTGAACTCTGATTTTGGCGAATGTGAGTCGAAAGGCACCTCCTGGTTTTTTTGGTGAATCTTGTAGGAAAACATCTGCTTCAGAGCGCAGCACATACTTCGTACCTGAATATTTTACACTGCTGAAGTCTGAAAATACTGACCGTTAAATCTTTGTTTCACGAATGAAAAGCACATCAAATCAGAAGCACATTGTCAAGAATTTGCTGGGCCTTAGAGGAATGGAGATCGCTACACGATCTCATGGAAAAAATTTCTTTTAGTTGCAGCTCTGTTTTTTTTTATTATTAAAAAAAGTTGAAATAGTACTGTTTTCGTTCCCCACAATATATTTTCCTCCTATAAAAATTCACCTAAATCTCGATTTGCTAAAAAAATAATCTACTCGATTGGGATCCAAACAACCACCTGATGTGAAGGGCAAAGGTTTACCACGTCTCCGGCAAAACAATCCTTCCATCTCCCGAACCCTAAGCACATCCATGGCGCCGTTCGGCCCCTGGCGGACCTCCCTCCGGAGCTCCTCCTCCTCATCAGCAATGTCTCCGGCCTGCCCTTGGAATCCTACTGCCGCGTCCGCTGCGTCTGCACCACCTGGCGCTCCGCCCTCCCGCCGCCGCCCCCCATGCTCGTCACCCTTAACCCTACCACCGATTCAAACATAATTCGCCTCCTGATGGAGCACATGTATCCCGTAACCGCCTTGTTCCTCCCGGCGGGGAGCCCGTTCGACCTCACCACGCTTCCCGTAGGGAGTCAGTGCGTCGGCTCGAGCAACGGCTGGATGGCCGTCGCCGTCGAAAGCAGATTGTGGTGGAGGGTCTTCCTCTTCACCCTCTCGCCGGCGGCGTCAAGCAGCGGATCCCTCTCCCCCGGCTGCGAAAGGACGGCAGGCCGGTGTCCAAGATCGCGTTCGCGCCGAACCCGACGCCCGAGGACCACTTCGCCGTGGCGATCTGCGGCCCGGGCACGCTCGCCTACGCCGAGGCGGGAGACGAGGAGTGGACGACCATCGACGACGACGTCGCCGCCAGGGAAAGAAGGGATCGCCGCCTCGTGGATATAGCCTACGACGCCGACGCCGGCAAGGTCTACTGCGTCACCGTCCACGGCGACGTGCGCGTCCTCCGCATCCCACGCCGCCAGCCGATCGTCGTCGAGCCCTTGCACGTCGTGCACTCCAACCCCTCGTTCGATCCCGCCGCCTACGCCGCGCCGTAAGACACCGCGTCCAAGTTCGCAGCTGGCTCCAAGAGGATCTTTTTCGTCGGCGGCAGCATGTACCAGCTGTGGCGGCGGAACACCACCAGCGCCTTCTCCCGGACGACGCCACCAGGAGGTGCTCGGTTAAGCATGGCCAGAGAGGAGGTCGACGTCTCCGTCCTCAAGTACGACCCAGGCCGCCGACCGTGCTGGGACGCGGCGTCTGATCTGGGCGGCTGCGCGGCGTTCGTCGGGACGAACAACCCTGTGGTGCTGCGGCCGGACGATGCGCCTGGGGTGAGGGCCAACTGTGTCTACTGGATCGACGAGCGGTCGATGAACGCGCCCATGGTGTTCGACTTGGCCACCGGAGCATCAACGCTTCATCCCTCTGCCGACAAAGTGTTGAGTCCTTTGTTTAGATCATCAGTGTGCTGGTACTTCTTGTATGACAAGATTATGAGCGTCGTCGAGGACAATGGGAGGAGGAAACGACGTGTAAGTGGACATGATCTTGGACAGGTCTCGAAAGCATAAGCCGGAACTGCGTACTCTAGAAAATGGATTACAAGTTCAATGGAAGGATACGACGTTTTGGAGGTGATCGTGCACAAGTCTCGAAAGATCAGAAAGCACATTAAGCTAGAACTGCGTCTACACTGTGTTTGCTTAAATTGTCGCGACAGTAGGTGTACTGTCCAGTGGAGGAGCGGATTTGTTAAACCTGGTTGGGGAGGGGAAGCTGGGCCAAGGGATCAAACAATCGTACTACATCATTCTGAACTTCTGATTATGTTGGTTGCTCCATATTCGCAAAAAAATGTTGGTTGCTCCATATTGGTAATTAAGAAGTGTGATTTGTGATCGGTAAAATGTCTTTGGCAAATAAAATTTTCAATATATATGTCTTTTGGTCTTTACTTAACAAATCATAGCTAGCAGTAGAAGAGTTTCAAGAGAAAATTGTGGAATCTAGTCTAAGCTCGGCCGGGGGATCGCGTGAGTTGAATGTTAGCCCTTCCAATTTGGATTTGTTCTACTACTCCTCCCCCATACTATTAGGAGAGAAAGAGCAAATGTAAAGATCTTACTGAAATGGAAGCAAAGGTTAATTATGTAATAGATTGCTAAAGAAGACCACGGTCCCTTACAACAAATCTTTCGAGAGGAGAATTCAACTGAAAATACTTTTTCTTTGCTATTGATATTCAGAAAGCAGAACCTTAACTAAGGATGATCAGTGCATTACAGGATGTAAATTAAAGGTAATTTAGAGTGTCTCTTTTCAATAGTTTTGAAAGTCGAAACTAGTTAACCCAGCTACCAGCTAAGCTGAAATAAAGAGAACAAGGTGGGGCTGTTTTGCATTGGTACCGCGTGTCAAATAGGTCACGAAGTTAGAAAGTCATTCAGTTGTAAAGTATAAAGACAAGTGCACGATGGCATGATGGTTTTCTTTGAATGTTTGCCTGCCTTTTAATATTTCAAAGGTTTTATTTTTGAGATGAGATGACAACAAAAAAAGCGAGGGGCGATGACAAATATTTGGCTTTGGAGTATTAAATTATTCAAATTATATCCCATCACAGTGAACCTATTGGTGGACTTGCCGATTACGGGTAGTCAAAAGCCACCTCAAGATCATCAAACCTACTGCCAAATCTACCACGATGTGGCACTCCTGGATCATACTAGTACAAGCAAATTTATAAAACTAATTCATGTGCACCGCATTAGCGTAGAAAAGTGTTTGGTTCCTGGTGGAGGAATGACAAGGCCATGTGGATGCTTGAAAGTTTAAAGTACTGCATCAAATTATTTTGGGCAACCAAGAACAAGATAACAAAACCGATGGAACTTCTTTTGCATCGGCCATGTTGTACATTCTAAAATAGGGCAAGAAAAGGCTATGGTGTCATGTGCTAGGAGTCTTTTCGATTTGTGCTTCCAGCTCTGCCACCTAAAATATGTCCACGCCATAATTTTGATTGCACGCAATTTAAATTTACAAACAAATTACAAGACATGGCCAAATTTCGGCGTCTGTCTGAAACTCTGAATGGACCTGAATATTCTAGCCACATCCAAAACCTGGTTTGGCATCGCACGGCAAGGCTGCAAATAAACACGTCGTCTGAGCTCTGAAGTCCACGCGCGATGCACGTGCAAATGCTAAATGTCAGCAATTCAAATCATGTTACACGGACAGCTGGCCCGCCGCGTCCCCGAAAATTTTCGGCCCCTGCTTCAAATTTTCAGCATCCCGCCCGTTGCTTCCCGTCCGCCTCTTCGCTTCGGATAAAATTCAAAATCCATTCCCCATTGGAGCCTCCACGCCACAGACCCCAAAATCCCAAAACCCTAGGGATTTGCCCCTAGTTTATAACTGGATTCGATTTGGTCCGACGCACCCAGATTATAAGGCGGCTGGAGCAAATCGTGAGGTAATCTGCCGAATTTACGGCCACATTTTGCTGTTTCCCCGCCCATTCTTGGTGCCCTGACGCGTTTCTTTTGGCCCTGTTCCTGCAGATCTGGTGAAGCTCTAGGATCAGCTCTGTGAAGTCGGAGCAGGATTCGGACCAGGTAGGTGAGGCAGGGGAACTGGAGAAATTTCAGGGTCGTTGAGCCGACACATTTCGGGATCTTTCGATGCCTTTGTTCGGTTCTGACGAATCTGCCTCGCTTCTGATGCGTCCTGCTTGCAGGGCTCCAAGATGCCGGAGTTCAGGGACGGCAAGGGGGCGGATCTCCCCGACCCCTTTGCCGGAGGTGAGGCTTCTTTATCAGAAGGGTGGCCTCGCCGGGGGCCCTGGCGGTGAGGGCCGCCAGGAAGCCGCTGGCGCGGCGGTACGTATCGCCGTCCAACAACAAGGAGAACCGGCCACCTGTTTGGGCCGTGAGGGCCACGCCGCCAAAGAGGAGAAGCCCGCTTCCTGACTGGTATCCCAGGACACCGCTCCGTGACATCACGGCGATGCAAAGGTGATGGACTGTGGGTGCGTTTGGATCACTTTAGAGGGTGCTGTAGCAGTCACATCAAAGATACCGGTACGATTTATGTGTACTAAACAAAGTCAAATTACAAAACTAAGTCCAGGACCCCCATCATTTATTTCGCGAGACGAACGTAATGAGGGTAATTAAGCGGCGATTAGACGATGGTTACTGTAGCATCACTGTGTCAAAACATTGATTAATTAGGCTCGTTAGATTCGTCTCGAAAATAACGCCCGTCTGCAGAAAGGTTTTGCAATTAATTTTATTTAGTACCCCTAAATAGTAAGATTCTTTTTACTTTAGAGGGGTATAAACTTTAGAGGTGTTTTTATAGGGGGAACCGAACGGGGCCTGTATTGTATAGAACTGCTGCGATGTGAATGATTTATCTATCTGAAGATTTGGTTGTTGCAGTGATATGTTCTTTGTGACCGTGCTCTTGCAGTTATAATTCTAACTGGAGAACATAGTTAACAAAGTAGGCTAGTAGCCTTCCATTAGACAGTTATCAAGTGGCCTTACTGGACTGTTGTTACGCGTTATTACTAGCATAGTTTTACAATGATTTTTTCGCTTAAACAATACTCCTACTTATTAAAGAAATTTCTGGCACTCATCCTTTGTAGGCATCACTTAAATGTTATCAGAGTTACACCCCCTGTCGGCTGTCAATTTTAATACATAACCAGAATCATTAATGCCATTACTTATTTTTAGTGCCCAGTATGTGAGGCTTAAAGTAAAAGGCTAGAGTAAGGTATATAGTTTCTACTAGTTATTATGCCTGGCACAACCAATTAGTGGTTTTCTCTTAATTTTTACAAGAGCCTATCTAACAAGCGTACTTCCGCTGTGGCATACTGATCTTTTGAATACATTGTGCTCTACATCCAGCCATATACTGCTGGTGTTAGCAAACAATTCAGTGAGACAATGTTAAATTCCGTAGACTGTAACTGTAGCACAGTTACATACTTTCTGGGGTCCTTTAGTTCTAGGATATTTTATATCCTATTTGGACATTTGACTCAGCAAACTGGCTAAATTGCAGTAATGCTCAAATGGGGTAAATTTTTTGTGCTGGATTTACTACTAACTGCATTCTGAATGGCCATTTGCTGGTGCACTAGCTTATTCTTTTATAGGTGTGTTCACATCCACAATCTTATTCTATTTGAAGATAATACGTAGTTTGTTTACGAGTGAATATGGATTTTAAGTACGTGCGCCATTTGTACATAGTATGGCCATCCTCTGCTACTCTTGCCTTTGTTGGATGGATTTTTATGTCTTATCATTGTTATCAAGAAAATTCAATTATTCATGCAACCATCTTTTGTGTTAATCAATATTTCAGTTCATACATTGCGGATCCAGTATTTATCCAAACATCATTAGTTCATTACAAGAAGCTGAAAGCATTATGTGATTTTTTTCTTTGCCTTGCTAACTTAAATCCTATTCTGACTATGGCTTGCAGGCTAGTCAGAGAAGCCGCTTAAGGATTGCTGCAGCTCAACAGCAGAGCCAAAGGCCTGAGCAGTCTCCGCAATCTGTGAACGTGTCTACACCAGCACGAGCAGAGCAGGACGTTCCTCACTGCACTGAAGCTTCCCAGGCTGTTTCCTCTGGTTCAGGCTCAACTGAAAGAGAAAATGTTGCAAATCCTGCAACTATCTTGGCTGAAGAAAATCCGAAGGTGTTTTCCTCCCCAGCGGAAAGCTCACAGAAGACTCCATCCAAACCATGGATCCAGCCCTTGCTGATGATGTCGAGAAGAAACTGTCCAGCTCAATAGATCAGATAGAGATGGTGAAGAAGAACATGAAGCAAACGCCGAAGGCCGCTCAGCCTTCCAAGAGGACCATCCAGCGACGCACTCTCATGTCCATGCGATGACTTGACTACTCTACTTCTCATTGGGGAGAGGAGAAAGTCCATCTCAGACTTGTCCTCCTCCTGCTGCTTTCGAAGTCACCAGCCTAACTCAACCAAGTTGCTGCTGCTCTTCTGTTGTCTTCCCATCAACCCTGGCATGATGCCTGTTTTGCTTGTTTCTAGTATGGGGCTCCATGGTTCTCTTCTCGAGGACCAATGGTTATGGTCAAGGGGTTCTGTGCTCTCTACTTGAGGGCCTAGGATTAGCAGTTGCCAGTGTCAGGTGTTCTCTCATGCACAGTTGTTGGTGCCACTGTAGCAAAAGTATGCAGGCATCTAGTGTGTATTCCAGTGGGTGGCAGAACAAATGAACTATTTAGTTTGTGCTGTAATTTTTACTGTAAACTAGTGGTGTCTGAATGCTTTCAGTTTTTGCAGCACAAACACTTGTATGCTATAACATGTGGAGAAGCTGAACACCTATGCTTGACAGTGGCTTGAGAAGCATGATAAGTCTCTGATGCAAGTGTTTTCTTACTCTTGTGCATTGGCATTATGGTCTGCAACTGAAGTAGTACATATTCTATATTGAGATATAAACATCAACATGGAGCTGGGTTATCTGAATGAATGTTCACTTCTGTGGATACTATGCACTATTCTAATCCAAAATATTGGTTAAACTGTCAGACTATTCATGTTTGTTCTCTTGGCATTTAGATCAGATTGACCTTTCCCTGTTTCGTGCCTCAAATTATGTTCGTTGCGTGCTGACCTGCTGCAGCTGTGACACCAAAATCACTAAAACTGGTGTGCAGGGAAAGGTCCAATTCTCCGTGCTGTCTTTCGTGGGACGGGTGCTGTGCTCATCCAAACGCTGAAGCCCAGTTTGCTTGTGCAATTGCTTAAGAGGAAACCCTGGATAGATATGTGGCTACACCCAATCTTTCGACACAAGCTATCACTTTTTGCTTGCAAAATAGCCACGAATTCCAAATAATATCTTATTAGACAACTTATTTATCTTCTCAATAGCTACTGCAAAAACTTAAAGAAGAAAAGACACCAACATCAAGACTGAATTACAATTTTGCTGATTCACATGGTAGACCCTAGCTGGTCGCCAGTTGGTATTACTGTGATGATAGTGTCCAGGCCTTATGATTTGCTCGATGAGTTAATGAATCCATCGGGTATTTCTTTACGGAAGGAAGCGTGCAACCTTTGGTAAAGCAGGCATATTTAACTAAGGTAATGATCAAATGAGAAGATAAGGAGGCCTTGGCTGAAATATCGAGAAAGAATCAAGAGACCATGGGACCAACAAAGCTCAAAAAGCCTTGATATCACACTAGTTTTATGAAAATTGAATTCCTAAGGGAGTTGTAGACCCTACACTGAGCTTGGATTTGCCGCACAGAAGTGACAAAAGGTAAAATGCCTAAACCCACAGTACTATTCCATTGCCACTGTTCATATACTTAAATTGAAACGAGGAGGATAAAGGAGCTTCTTTGATTAAAGCAAACCAGGCGACAAAAGCCTCTTAAGGGCTTTTGCTTTGAAGATATACTCACTTTGCCCTTTGGCCTTGGTTCCATCATGCAATATGTATGTAATGTTGACGAGAATAAGTTTCTGGATCAGTGAACAATATTTTCTTGCATTTTCTTTACGATATTACAGAACAAGAATCGTCTTTTGACCGGTGGCTGATGTCCACTTACAGTTTCACATTTATATGACGTGTTCCATGACCAGCGAGTGTTTTTCTTCAGCTCCCAAGCCTGCTCTGTTCTATCTTCACTATAAAAGTATGAAGATTGCAGCAGCCAGAATAACCATTCCCAGTGCATTCAGAATCTTCATATTTCTCTCTAAAACATGCATGACAGACATGAGCGAAATACTGATTCTGCTTCTGAATAAAATGTCAGGAGCCTTCACCAACACTCATGTTCCAAAGTCCTACAAAATCAGAACAAAACTGCGTCCCCACCCACTCGCTGTGATGCGACATGACTTGCATCACATGATCTCACCTTGTCTCTCTCCATTCCCCGTATCTCTCAATTGCTTCAAGCTTCTGCAAGAAAGTGCTTGTGCAGTCTATTTGTATCGTGTCGCCTTGCGTTTCTTGCCTTGTCCGTGACGGGGAAGCCAACGGCCGAATCGACAGGCGGACAAGCTGAGAGAGAAGGCCCTGTGCCGCCGCCTTTGCCGGACTCGCCGGCCATGGTGTACCCGTATGTCTTCCGCGCACAGGCGCCGCCGGTGAGAGTGGAGGATCACAAGATCAAGGAACCTATGCCTATGCCACAGGCTAGGGAGCAATGGCCGGCCGGTGGCAGCAGAAACGAGCGCCCACCCAGCACCAAAGCCGGGTGGTTCGGCAAAGGCTCCGGTGAGAGGCTGGCGAGCGCCTACGACCTCGTGGAGACGATGCATTACCTGTACGTGCGCGTGGTCAAGGCGCGCGGCCTCCCGCATGGCGCGGCCTACGTGGAGGTGCGCGTCGGCAACCACCACGGCACGACGCGGCATTGCGAGAAGACGGCGAGCCCCGAGTGGAACCAGGTGTTCGCCTTCTCCAGGGAGCGCGTGCAGGCCGCGGCGCTCGAGGTGGTCGTCAGGGACAGGGACGCGGCGGCGCCGCCGCCCGGCGACTGCGTCGGCAGGGTCGTGTTCGACGTCGGCGAGGCCCCGTGCGCGTGCCGCCGGACAGCCCGCTCGCGCCGCAGTGGTACCGCCTCGACGGCGGCGGCAAGACGACGGCGGCGCGCGGCGAGGTCATGCTCGCCGTGTGGGTCGGCACGCAGGCGGACGAGGAGGGCGTTCGCGGACGCTTGGCACGGTGGCGACGGCGTGGCGGCCGTGCAGAGCACGCGGTCCAAGGTGTACGTGACGCCGAAGCTGTGGTACC